>JAPERM010000072.1:0-26616 GCA_030411635.1 Fusarium sp. MBC 119
ATAATATTCAGGGTAAGCTTATATATAGTTAGAGGGAAAAAGTAAGGAACACATAACATAACCGCAGGGGTCATAACAATAAGTAGTTATAAAATTATTAAAAAATAGTAATTAAGAAAAGTTAGCGTAATTAGGTAATTAGCGTTATAGTATATGCGATAAGGCTAGGCATAATATAAGGACCTATTAGGTAGTTCTAGAGTTATTTAGGTAAGAGTATAATAAGTAGTTTTAATTAATTAGATAGTTTATGGTTATTTTAAAGTGATTTCTATATAGGGGGCTAGGAAAAGTGCGGCGCTTGCTTATCTGCGGCGCTCGCTTATTAACCACGTTATATTGAGTTCATTCGAAGAATAATGTCGCACAATCAACATACTACACATGGAATACAACCGCCGTCGTATGAGCCCGAGATCAGCCCCGAGACCAGCTATTCTTTTCCATAACGAAACTTGTTAGCGAACTTAGTTGCCCTATGTGACCATCGATCAGCACGCAATTCATCGTTCAAGGCCAGTCAGGGCTCAAGGCCCGTTATCAGGGCACTTTCAGTGGCACGCAGGGTATGTATTAATCCTTCAGAATATCTATGTATCCGCATCATGTAACATTTGAACACGCGTTTTCCCGGGAATCATATGGCGAGTTATCTCTCACAATGTATACCTCTCCCACCAAGACAAGACAACCAACAGCCATTGAAATGGCAATGATCGGAAAGTTGACGCGTGCAAACTCGTGACTTTTCACATGAATGTGCTTTCGAGACAGGATGTCTCTCCAAAGAAGACCAGCCAGCGACGCGCTGAACGCAGTACTGAACGCGCCATAGTTGACGCCGAGCGCCATGCTATAGATGGTTGCCCAGTAAGTTCGATCGCTGATAAGGGACACGTCATCATGGCAATTGATCTCTTTCCACGCTTGTATGATGCGCGATAGGAGAATGGTGGTCCCGATATTGGTACCGGAGAACTGTGCAGACACGGTTAGTATATGTGACATATATCTATAGCTTTGGGGGCTTACATTGCATAATACAACCGAAAGAAAGCCCATACCGCCGATGCTTCCAATTGTACCTGTTCTCTTGGACCAGTGATACCATCCGTATCCAAATACGTTAACCCATCCAGTGCTAACTAGTCCTTGAACGAGGACAAACATGGCAAATGCGAATGGTACTAGGGCGAAGGGAAGATGAGCCATGACTGCCATAACAGTCGGAAACGTCTCTTGTAGCCACTCATAGGCCTTCTTCGCCTCTGAAATCAAGTTCGGCCGATCTACTGGTGGCGTTGGCATAGGATGACAAGCCTCAATTTTCTCTGGCTCCATTTGAGGATTAGGTAACGCGGACAAGGTGTCTGCTTGTAACGCGTTTAGGTTGTTGGGAGAAGAAGGCCCGGAGTTCGAAACTGGCGACTGTGGCATTGAACCTGATATAATAACAGGGCTGTTGCCGGCGGTATTCGACAGTATAACTTTTGGAATGGGAGATTGGAGATTAGGCCGGTCTTTAGTAGTTGATAGATCTGTAAGGGAGATGTTCTGACTTGGCCCTGTTTGTGTAACATTGTCGTAACCGATCGGAGAAATGCTGTGTCCGGGTACACCAGATGTCGTGTCCATCTTTGTGTCAGACCCATCTTGCGAAGTTACTTCAAACGACCTCGCTAGGGCTCTTTCGGCTCTTGCGCGCTCCATCTCTTGTCGGTAGGTGGCAGCTGTCTGTCGCGTCTCATTCCGATGGACCCATCCGAATCCAACGTCCCAGCAAAACATGACAAACGCTGCTGGCACAGTCACATAGAAGACAGGATGCTCACCGGTGCTTGCACTCGCAGCATTAAGCGCCAGAACGGTGATAAGGGTCGTAGCCATGATGAGTGCACCGAACGCTGCGCCTTTTCTATCAAGGAAAGGGTTCATGATGTAGGCTAATGAGAGAGTCATCTCTTGTCTCCCTTCGCCGGATTCAGTTTCTTCATCGGCCTGATGCTGAACATAGGGAATATTGGGATTGACTGGTTCTCTTTCTCTGTCTGATTGAGGTAGGACGTGCATCTCGATTTTAGAGGGTATCAGTGTCTCGTCGGCAAAGACGACATATAGTAGAAACGGGAAGAGGACCACGGCAGTGACCACGACCGGAACAATCATGTTGGCAGTATATACAATGAACTTGATGCCGAATGCTCCAGCAAGGACAAGATTCGTGGGGTTCGACGAGACAAGAATAGCCGAAGCGATGTTGGCGACTGCGAACTGCGTGAAAATCCAAGCTCTAGGGCTGGTGATGTTCTTTGAGACGCGGGTCATATAGGCGAGGAATGCGGTGCCTGAAAGAATGATAGGATCATTACCGATGAAGCTTCCCAGCAAGAAGAAAAAGGCATAGAGGTAGAAGAAGAGCCTATGGCCAACCTTGCCACCCCACTGCAGCACTTTGAACGCCAGCCACCTGATGATACCAGAGGCATCGATAGAAATGGCAATATAGGCCAAGGTGATGAAGAAAGCCATAATATCAACAGGATGAATATCGGCGGCGCCTATAGTACCATCATGCACCTCTTGGCGACCTATCGCTGAGATGGCCAGGAGAAAGAGGTCTGCGATCAAAGGTGCAGTGATGAAATTGATGGGAAAGTCGAAGCGAACAAAGTGCTTCGAGCACTTTTCATTATCGTGAATAATGCCATGGTGCGTGCTCAAAGGTATTATCCGTAGCTTGGCTAATGAACCCCAGATCAAATTGACGAGGGATTTTGGGACATAAACAGGGATATGAAAAGGCCACAAAACAAGGATATCTGTATAGCCAATGTCAGTAAATGTCCTGCATTTATTGGTAGGGAGACGTACTAGCAACAACAAATGCAACCAACGTGACTATAGAACGCCATTGCCGGATCTCGCTGGTATCGACGCCGGACATGATGTCGTTGAGGAAATCACTCGCCCTTCTCCCCAAGTGGCACCTTCAGCAGGTTAATAAACGGAAAACCTGTCGATCTGTGTGGGGTCGTATTGGAGTGGGGAAATGATGCTCGGCTGTTGGGAAATGTCCAATGGCAGAAGAGAGGTGTCTCGTAGTGTCAGCATATTTCGAGGCAATGAACCGACAGTAGCCTTAACCGCTCTGGCATTAAAAGTGCAACTTGAATTCTGTAGCCTAATTCTGTAGCACTTTGTATGAAACAGGGCTGGAGAAATACCAAGGAACAAGAGATCCGGGGAAGTCTTCTAGAAGAATGGAATTCGTGATGATTTGCATCCCTTGCAAGGATCAAATGTTGATGCCTAAATTCAGTATGCAGCCCGAACCGTGGATCTGACGAGGCGGCGCTGACTAGAGCCGTTTATCACTTCCTAGACCTATCATCGACCCCAAGACTCAGCCACGGCCCCCAGATTCTCTAGCTCTCGCCCGGCTGATTACCGCCGCTAGTTTCACTGCAGCGAACTCGTGGCTGTGTTTAGTGGTCAGCTGAGGCCAGAGGAACGGTTACCAGTCGAAAGCAGGTGCCTACAATCAGCACTGACCTTTGATGAGCACCAAGTGACGTTTGCGTAAGGAGGAGGGATTATTCCCGCGCATTTATTAAAGATGCCGCGATTGCAAACTCAATGTGCTTACACACGTGCCCACTTGCCCTTCTAATCAGTCATTTGCACATATTACGCTCGAGATAGGCTTAAAATACAGCCTCATAGAAATCATGCTTGGAGGATACCAATATGCCTATGCTTCCTGTTGTCACGTCGGGTGAGACGATGGCCGGCGGCATCGTCTCAGCTTTTCCACGAGCGATTAATGAGTCTGGCGATGCGTTGCAAGTTATTTGTGCTTGGCCTGTCTCTGGTCAATATGGCACAGGTACACGAGTCCTGTGAGTGTTGCTGGAAAGACTGAATCACAATTGAAGCTGACATTTGCGCACAGTTATTATGTTCTCATAGCTGCATGTCTCGTTGCACGGAGAGAAGAATGGCTTGTGAATCCTTGTCTGGCCGCTGCTCTGGTGTTGCCAGCTGTTGCAGCTATTCACGGAATTGTCTTGACAGCAATGCACAATCCTCGTAAGCCATAATATGAGACATATCATTGTGGTGAAATGAATCTAACCCGTGCAAAGATGCGGTAGATATGGACATTTTTGGCGCTTTCCAACTATGCGCAATCGGTATCCTCGCGGCTCCAGTAACCGTAATGCTGTCCAAGACCTACTTCAACGACCCTGGCAGAAATACCATCTTCCTGTGGACTTTTTTGCTGTTGATCGGTACATTGCCTCTACTACTAGCAGTTTCACATTCTAAACTTTCATTAGGCCTGCTGAGCATGACTGTCGAATTCTACCGAATCCAAACACATGATTGTACGGTCAACGCCCTAGGAGATCCAGTCTCGTCCAAGGCATCGGAGTTCCGATACATGGAGGGCAACAACTGTAATCTGACCTGTTCAGTTCAAGACGGACCTTCTTCTCCCATGAGAGGCGGATCTGCCAACAATATCTATGTCATCCCTGCACCACATACGCTGACGTTTGGTGCGGCTACTCTCCTTGCGGCAGCATGCTGCGTTCACGCCGTTTTATGTCTGGTGTCCATGTGGGATCGTGTACTCGAGATCAATTGGAGACGACGATTTGGACGACAAAACGATGATCCAGCAAGTGAGGATGACAGTGCCAACAAGGGCGTTATGAAGAAAGTGAACGACACCATTGGCTTCTTTCTTCGTATTCTTGCTGTTCCAGTATTTGGAGGTGCTGGGCTAGCTATACTGATTGTGGGCGAGATCAATTTCTTTAGTCCTCAAGTTGATTACCAGACGGAACCAATGGCCAATATTGGTAAGCTTACCAACCAGTGAAGACATCTATTCACTCTTACTGACACATACGCCTCTTAAGGTCAATGGGCTCCCGTCACAGGCACCGCAATGGCCATGATCGGATCTCTATACTTACTTTTAGCCCGACATGCTGGTCATGGAGGGGATCCGTATGCGACCGTTCATCATTGCAATTGTTCACATTGTCACGTTAATAATAGCTTACGGCGAAGTCAAGCCTCTCACATCGGAAGCAACTCCTCGTTGAACAGCCGAGTTCTTACTCCAAATGACTCGAATGCAATAACGCGTCCACGAACAAACACTGATCAATTGTCACCAACCTTTGACGCAACTCGCCCACGCTCTTCGACATCTTCGCGGATGCAGGAAATTTCTCTTGATGAGGATAATGGTCTACCTTCAAGGAATCCATACAGACAAAAGATTGAGAACGCCTTCTTCAGGATCGGCGAAGCTATCGGTACTCCAGCTCGTGATTTTATTACCGAGCCGACAAGTCGAAATGTGCACCACGTTGACGTCCCGGTGGTCCCGGGAGAGAGATTCCGTACCAATCTGTCTGCTGTTGAAAGAGAGAGGGATAGGCAGCAAGAGGAAGAAGCGAGCCCTTCAAGGTCAAGACCGGCTAGCTTTGTTGGTAGTGATCTATCTGTACAGACTATTGGGCGTTCTACATCGATGCCTATACCGCCGTCGCCAGTCGCAATGACAAGGCCGAGATCGAGTACAGGGCCAAGGACAAGGTCAACACCTTTGAGTTAATGTCAATTGTTACCGTTCAAGAGTGATAAGAAAGACACAAGCGTGACCGAACATTTAGAAAATGACGGTAGTTCGTCAATCAAAGTGAACAAAGTTTTACTCTTAAAAATAGCATTAACTCGTTGTTGAAACGTGATGATATTAAAAGAAGCTATGTCATATACTACTCAAGCCGGCTCAAGTGACATGCAGACATTATGCTATGGAGTCGGGCCTGTCCTCATGGCCCTTTGTTGATGATTCGTCTTCACTTGCTGTGACCTTGATCTCATGGCTGTGCTCCAATCCGGATAACACAATCCAGGTTGGCACGATGCACAAAATGGTGATTCCAAAGTTGAGACCAATGCTGACAAAGTGGTTGGCGTTGCCTTCAGATTGCATTCTATTCGCTGTTAGTATTTTGACTTGTCGAAATTGATAAGGAAGACTTACGCCCAAGCGACAGTCTGTCCCAAAGCCTCAAATCCTCGCAGAATACCGCAGTGATAGGACAAGGATGAGATATCAGTAGTGTACTGTCCAACAAGCCAGTACAGGAACTGCTGGAAAGCCTGACCACCAAACTGCCAGAAGAAGATTAAAGCATACGACTTGCCGAAACCGCCCTTGAACCAGTCAAACACCGGGGGCTCATCCGCGTCGTAAAACTGCTTTTGTAGAATTGATGCCCAGATCCATGTGCCAATGAGCACGGTGACGATCGACAGAAAGGCAATTCGAGCTCGTGTCTTGATGTAAATCGACTGGCGGTCCAACAAGCCGGCGATCATGAAAGAGCTGATAATTCCGGCAAAGTTTGTGAAGAAGGACGAAAAGGCGCGTGCTCGAACGGTAAAATATGTCGTCAACCAGGTACTCATGAAGCCGTTGAAGAAGTAGCTGATGAAGAAAGCGGGAATCAACAAGAGCATGCGCTTAGTGACAAGGAGCGATAGTACAGCCTTGAACTCGGCAAGCCAAGTTGCTTGCTTCTGCACGATGACGAGAGTTCGGTCCTTACGCTGAACCCGTTCTGCTGGGCTCAAGAAAAGGGAGATCGGCAATCCGAGACACATGATGACGATGAAGACGATGTATGTGGCGGAACTGACGGAACCCTTTGAAGCTGTCTGCGCGTTGAGGCCGAGGTTGATGGCGCCTCCGACGATGGGGCCAGCTGCTTTGGCAGTTTGCCATATGGCTGTTATGACCCGGTTAGCTTATGGACTAGAATATTGCGCTTGATGTCTCAAGTTCAATTCTGACGCCAGATATCTATCTAGACATGCAATTGTGAACTCGCAGAGAACTTACCTAGATAAAAAGCACGGTCCTGAGGACTAGGGTATCCGATAATAATCGCTGCTTCGGCGGCCCAGAAGAATCCAGCAGAGATACCACACAAGGCACTACCAAACAATAAAAACCACGTGGTCGGGGCGTAATTGTTTGTGTACAGACCGGCTCCATAAATGGGGTATCCAATTGCACCCAAAGCCAAGCCATATCGTAGTCCAATTCGGTTGTTGATGGCACCAGCTGCGATACACACGGTCGCAAAAAGGCCATACAACAGAGCATTGGCGGCAGACACAGCGTAAGGCTCAGCAGCTCCTCCAGCTCCTAAACCGCCCAAGGCGTCCCACATACCAGGAGCCGTAAAGGAGACACCACAGGCAATTGCGATCTGGAAGGGGATTGATCGAAAGAAAGAGGGTCTCGTATGTTGGGGAGCTTCGTTATTGGTCTGTTCCCCTGGGCCATCGATGACCTCAGGGTTATCGCGAGAGGACGCCATCTTGCTGGATATCGTTTGCCACAACGAGACGACACTGGACTTCAAGAAAAAAAGGCAAGATATCCAGAATGAATACTGGATAATCATTCTATTTATTTAATGTCCTCATGGACGTGCCATGCTGCAATGAATATTGCGTGCGATTGCGTGCTCAACGAACTCGTCGCCGCCCTGGCTCGCCGAACGTTGAAACCATGCTAGGAGGACTAGTTTTTATTTGGACCCATTCTGGATCTCCGTACCTGCAGCTGCGAATGTTTGTTGGATGAGTAGAAGTTTCGGTGCATATACTTCCGGATATAGCAAACTAGAGGGGCATGCAGTAATGGCAAGACGTATTCCTTTTTATGCCAGGAAAAATAAAAGTTGTTCATATAAAACGTCTTCTCAACAATTGGCAGTCAAGGACATGACAGAGCTGGAAAACTCTTCATCACCGAGTACCGCCGAGCCGGAGGGAATTCTTTGAGGCATTACCTAACATTAATGGGAATAATTGGGGCTCACAACTCCAAGCACTGATGAAGTGGATGGTAGAGACATTTAACCCGGAATTAGCGTGAACCAAGACGATCGAGATGCAATTAAAAAAGATCGAAAAGTTTAAACAGAACTAGAAGAAATAACCAAACAAGGGAGCTTTTAAGTGTATCTATATAGATTGTCTTGAATGCCGATGTTAGACGCTGGACAAGCATTGAGTGAGGCTCTTTAACCCGCTTTTTCTGTCGTTCAGCGGAAAACCCGGGGCTTGTTTAGTGGATCCACTCTAGAGACGCCACGCCCGGGTAGCCGAGGCCGTTTCATTTTAGATAAGCCATGATATGTTATCACAGGATGGCCTATCTTATCAGCAATCATCATAGTTGAAGCATCGGATGGTATAGACTGTAGGTTATACGTGCCTCAACCTTGCAATAGAAAAGGCAGGTAGTTCAAACACATGCCAGTTCCCCTCTGTCGATCACCATTGGCATTTGCACATGAGCCTCGGCAACGGCAATACCATACCCTAGACTTCACCCCACATTGATCTTTGAAAACGACATATTAAACCACAGAAACATGAGGGGAAGCTTCTCAATATATGGCTTCTCCTAGCCTTTGTTCGAAATCACTGTTTGTGAATATTTTATACAGAATACTACTGACCACAATGGTTATCGATAACACCCAGCCAGAGGGTGAAAACCCCATTGGTGAATTCAGTGTCGAGTTTCTTGGTACCCAATCCTCTAGCAACAGCGCCAGTCGACGAGATTTGGGTTTCACAGGTCAACTCGGAGGGAAATGGTACGCTATCTACGGTGATACCTTGTGGTGCGACGCCGGCATAACCGACCCAGCAGAGGACACGGAAGGCTTTCACGGCATGGTTAGAAATGCTTTGTCTGCTCTCACCGATGATCCTCTGGTAGTGGAAGACTTACATCTGAACGATGACGAACCAGTTCCTCACCAAAAGCAGTTCATGCCTTTCAACGAAGAATGGGGCGAGACCAATATGTTCGGATTTGGAGGCACGGGTATCGTTGAGACTCATCCTGACAGTGCAACTGGTGTTCTTTACTATCTTGTCGTAAGTAGGAACTCTCTATATAAGATTCGGATACTAACTATATCTTAGAACGATAACGAGCACTATAAAGGCGCCGGTGTAGCTCAGATAGAGCTAGTTGACGATGTACCCACGGTGACCCATCGCTTTGGCGACAATGGTTATTGGTGGGACGGAGATAGTGTTCCCAAATATGGTGACGTCGCGACCTATCGAGATGTTAACAGCGAGTACATCTACATCCTCGGAAACCCTCCAAACCCCATCACCGACTTTCCCGATAAGATGTATGTGTATATGGCTCGAGTACCTGCTTGCGATGCGTTTGATCTCGATAAGTATGAGTATTGGTGGGGCAGAGAAGAAGGTTGGAAGAGTGAAGTTCTTACCATATGCAACTGTGAGACTGCTGTTATGTGGGGTGTAGGTCAGGGACAGATTGTGTATAACAATCACTTTGGAACATACATCTACGTTTACCTTGATCTTTGTAAGTCAAAGCACCTCAGTTGTCTGGTCGTTTGATGTCTGTTATTAACAACCTGTCTATAGCTGGCACCGTCTATCTGAAAACTGCTCCAAGTCCTGAAGGTCCGTGGACAGAAGGCAAAGAGATTTACAAAGCCGAGCCCATCGATGGGGGACTGGTGTATGCTGGGATAGCGTACCCTCATCTAGATGAGACGGGTCAGACGCTGACAATTGGTTTCACGAACAACAACTGGATTCAGGTTATCAAAGTCACATTTGCAGATTAGATTCCGACGAATCATTGGATACTTGAAAACAATTATTCATACAATTTAATAATACATGATTGTATCTGGTACCATATTACAACTCGTCTTCCTTCTCATTCTCGCAAACGCCATCAAAATCACCATACTTTTCCATACCAGCGCTAACAATCTTCTTGAACTCCTTGAAAGGACAACTAGCGCCCGGTCCATTCTGACACAATGGCAGAGGTCGTGGTGCAGTATTGGCAATGAATCTCACATAGTCTTGCTTCTCAACTTGACCACTCTTCGCACCTGGTCGCTCACAAGTCATCTTCTCCATGCCGACATGTCCCAAGAAGGGAATAAGGTCAGACATCCTCCATGCGCGTACGTGGTTGACATGGGTGGTCGGGAACTCATCATATCCCTCGTGTGATGATGAATTGAAGATTCCGAGTGCGGTGGCAACGAAGGGTGGTACTTCACGGTGTGTAAAGTAGAAAAACAGGCGCTGATCCTTGGGCCATCCTGAGGATCCATCATCGGACAAATCCGCGTTCTTGTCAATCTTATCAAACAGCGTAGATTGCGAGTTCAGCCAAGGAAAACCGAGATAGGCAGAGAGAGGGTTGAAAGGTCCGACCATGTGCGCATACTTCATATCCCAAGCATATTCGTAGGAAAGCCACTCGGCATCAGAAAACAGTCCGCAAATTGGCGAACGAGCTCCTCTGATAGCGGATTCGTAGCCACAGATGGATTGAAGCGCAAAGACATCTTTAGAGTCGAGCTCATAATCTTCTGGGGTGTAGGGCCGTAACCGACGCGATACTTGCTTGCCATAATTGTTCACAAACTCCATTTGTTGATCGGTGCCGGGAGATTTCGAGAACTTTGAGCAAGCCTTGTGAGGGAGAAGGGCCCGAGTGCCATTGTTAAGCTCCTTCTTGTCAAACCGGGAGATTTCGATGTTTCCATCCTCAGGGAACTCTTGTAGGAAGGCCTTGGCGGTATCGTAAGTCCTGGCCTTGGTGTCTGCAATGACACGCTTCACTGATGATGCGAGGTGTCGATAACGCTTCACCAGATGATGTCCAACCTTCTTGGCATCCTTCTTCCCAGAGGGAGTCACATCCTCGAGATGATCTTCCTCAATTGGAGAATACCACTTGTTCAAGAATTCGAGCGGACCCGAAAAGTCACCACGATGCTTCTCCAATTTGTAGAGGAACGGTTGGATGTAATCTTCGTACTCGGCGTCGTTGGCGTAGATGGCGGCGTGTCGGATGAGGTACGAGGCAGCGGTTACTGTACATCCTTCGGGCGCAGCGTGCGACAAACCGAAACCGACGGCATCGAAGTACGGCGATATTCCCGGGAGATGGAGGAGGGGGTCGAATTGGTAGCCTTGGGAATGATCGAAGGTATCAATTGGCTGCTGGATGACGGATGCAAGGGCAATTGCCGGTAAAGAAGCTGCAACCGCAACTGTAAGCATGTTGTGAGGCATCTTGTCCAAGCAATTGGACCAACTCGAGCTTCGATATTGGCACAAGAGATGCAATTGTCAAGGTTGTAAAATCCCGTCTTGGCCCTGGATTTAGTATGGCCAGGGGCTGGTAAATCTATGACGTACAGGGCGATTAGTGGGACCTACATCCTTGTCTTTGACTCCAAAGGTTAAAACCAAGATTTGATAAAACACGCTAATCTTTAACTTACGCCCACGCGTCATATACAAGGGAAGCTTATCTCTGAAAACAAACATTATCGAGGTACAAGGTAGGGTAGGTGACAATTTTCGTGAATCAAGACGAAGAAACTAGCTGCGAAACATATACACTTTTCCAAGTTCAACCCCAGAGATACAATTAGGACTCGGTTCCGTCAATGACCTTGGGCAACATTTCCACAAACAACGTCTTTCGAATGGCATATGCGACAAAGCCTGGTAGTCGCCAGTTGCCATAATGGCCAGTACCAGACTTGGCGATCTGCACGCCGATCATGCCTGTGAATTGGACCTTACATTAGCTTTCCACTCTTCGCAGGATCGAGAAACAAACATACCAGTAGTTGAAGCCTTGTATGGAGTCAGCGGCTTACCGCTCACAAGCGAAACAAAGTTCTTGCCCATATGAGCCGACTGCTTGTTGACGAACCAAAACTGAGGTGCTTCGACGTTGCTCACGTCTCCGACTGCAAAGATGTCTTTGCAATTCTCAACAGCGAGGTACTCGTTGACTTTTACAAAACCGTTCTTGTCGAGCAAGGAAGGTGGCACGAAGGATGAGTTGGGAACGACGCCAAAGGTTGGAATGACCAGATCTGTCACCACCTTTTCTCCACCCGATAAGGTAACTTCTTGTCTGCCATCAGGGAGGGTTACGGGCTCGTTGGCTTTGGTGCTGAGCTTGATCTTCACGCCCAAGGACTGTAGTTGACTCGATGCCGATTTAGACACACTCTCTGGGCGGTTTTCGAGAACGGCGGGACCTGATGAGATCTTGAGGCTATCGTCAGTACTCTATTTGAGCTTCAATAAGGTGATTCAGATGGGACTATACCAGAGTGATTTCCTTCTTGTTTTGGTACTCGTTAGCGAGTTCACCTGCGGTTTCCACACCCGTGGGTCCTGCGCCAGCTATGATAATTGACTTGGCTTCTCCTACACGCTTTTGGAAGGCATGCAAAAATTCCCTGGTGGCTTCGGTCGATCCCCTTGACTTGAATGGAGAGCCTGCACTGGTCCTCGAGCCGGTGCCAATGAGAAGATAGTCATAACTAATAGGCGTCTCTTGTCCAGCCCTGTAGACTGTCACCTGCTTGTTATCGACATCTATCCCAGTAGCCGTACCAAGAATAAACTCAAATTTGTCGGAGCCGTACTGAGAGAAGCCGGCTGCTATAGGCTGAAAGAGGTTCTCATCTGGAATAGTTCCAGGAATTATCGCACGAGGGGCGGCAATATTCCAAAAGAAGTGAGTGTCGCGAGAAATAAGCGTCACCTTGTGAGGGCCGACATTCTTTTTTGCGGCGTCTTTGAGGAATCGATGCGCGGTTTTGACGCCAGCGAACGAGCCGCCGATTATCACGATGTGCTTCGTTTTCTGCGACATTGTACTGGGATCGGGTGAGTCCTGGAGGAAGAGTCTACCAGTAACAAAATGAAAAATATTAAACGCGGCCGAGGCCAACCAATTGAGAAATTCTCCGAGCGACATGGCAAGCGGTATTCACGGATCCAGGTTCAAGACAAATACAATAGTCAAAGCTGGCTATTTAACAGTCTTCCCGGAGACTTTTAAGCGTCTGAATTCGTTATTGTGCCGCTTTGGCCGGCTGGGGGCTGCACAAGAGATCCATCTATTCCGTATTGTGACTACTGCTTATAAATTCACATGCTCTCCCCTTGGCTTTTATGTTGGATGATTATATCAATCTCACCTAAGCTTCCGCGGAGTGGACGCCAGACCAGCAAATAATTGCCGTGCCGCGCGGGTTTGAGTTTAGCGATGCTGCATACATGCTTTCTGACGTGATCTGACCTGTACCTCGACTGACCTTGACTTCATTACCGCGCGGGTATTTCTAAGCACGCAGCTAGATAGACCGGTTGTTTACATTGCAAGAAAGTTCAATGTCACTCATCCGGTCTGGGAAATGAGTTTTATAAGTACGTGCCTCTATTAATTTTGGTCGTAAATTATATGACAAGCCGGAATGAAAATCCTATGGCTGCCGTCGTGGTTACCTATATGTATAAGAAACGGTCTCAAGGCTTTGTGGCTGTCTGATAACAACGCTAGCGGCTAGCCATGTTGCTGCTGCATCTACCTAGTACTCTATAACTAACCATTGGTGGTGTTATCCTTCTCACTTCAAACGTGCTATGTTTCGATTGGGCATATCTCTGCTGATCAGTAATCGGGTCACGGCACTTGAAGCCTAAGCAGTGATACCCGGCTGACAGGATCAAAATAACAGCCCCAGGCCCCCAGATAGTGTCTGCAAAGGATAAACGACATAGAGTTTTAGAGCAAATATGGGCCAAAACATCATAGGATAGTCTATGCTCCATCTTTAGGGCCACTCGTCTACAGCTTACACATGCATAAATACTTTTTAGGCCAAAAACTGCGCTTATCTGCATTACTTTTTAAACGTTCTTTTGGTCTCGTAATTAACTGACACAGGGATTTTTTGGGAGCCTCGAGGTTATAAACTAAATGGAAAGATACTGCAGGTGGGCGTCTATACTGCTTCAGTCTTCTCATATTTCGTTACCGACTAACTGCATTTCTTTTCACGGATTCTTTGCGATCAGTGAGCGTCACGAATATATTTCATTCACTGAGCAAAAGATAACAGCATGCACACAAAATTCCAAAGTTCGTCTTTTAATTATTGTATCAGTTGAGCTTCAGACTGATTAAGTCGATAGCTGAATGAGAAGGGTAAAGCGGGTTGACAGGCAACAGGGATAACCTCCCTCTACATATGAACAGGTTACATACGATAACGGAAACCCACCGTCTTCCAATCAGTCACATCTTCGTAGTCCTCCGGTCTCAACTCCACCTCGGAAACTGCCTCGGCCACATTTCGACCGTTCAATGCTTCCGGAACCTTTCCATTCGCGACCGCACCCGCCGAACGAGCACTACCCTCAAAGCCTTCTTCTCTCGAGCGCTTTGCATTGAACCATTGCAGATAGAACCGTAACGACAGTACAAGGACCGCCACAAGTGCGTAGCATACCATGATGGCCTGGAACGCCGTCTTATAGTGCGGCGCTTCCGACTTGCGAAAGAATTGCGGTCCGGATATATTACCCACGCAGTACATCAAAAAGAGCATAGCCGTCATGGTCATGCGTTTTGTGACGCCACGATAGTTGGCTTGGACGAGTGACATGTTAAGAGGCATGGCCGCGGGACCTGTTGAAAGCAAGAAGTAGGCAAAGAGTTGGACGCCGTGGGGTACCTGCTCACGTACGTAGATGATAGCCGAGCCTATGACGCAAGGTATCACCACGCAGATAATGAGTAGACAGTTGAGCGTGTGATACCGACTGGCCAGCCAGCCTGTTCCAGCGATAGTGCTTGCCGTAATGACTGAATAGGGGATGTTAATAAGGGTGGATTGCAAACTGGTAAATCCAAATGACGAGATGACAATGTTGCTGAAGCTCTGCGTGCCACCGTTAGGCATTTGGGTAAGAAGCTCGATAGACACGATAAACCATGTCTTGGGGTCAATCAGACACTCCTTTACTTGATCCAGCTTCCAGTGAGAATTCTCAGTGCTGCCTGTTCCGGCAATAACGACGCGGTCGGCCGCAACCTTTCTCTCCTCGATAGTAAGAAACTTGGCCTTGGAGATTGTATCAGGGAGGAAGAAAAATATAGGTATGGCCCAGACGGTGGTAAGCACTCCGAGGATGATGTACATCCATCGCCAGGGGTGGATATGGTCGTCAATATGGCCGATGCCAAAGGCAAGAAGACTCGAAACCAGTCCACCGATAGAGTTGCCTGCGAACCAAATACCGACACGGATGGGCATTTCATCACGAGTATACCAGGTAGAAGTCAAGAACATAAAGGCTGGAGTGATGGTAGCCTCGGCTACACCCAGTAAGAAACGCACAGTCATAAGACCGCCGAAATTGTGACATGCTGCCGTTAAGGCGACCACGATACCCCAAAAGAAGGTATTGACGGTGAGGTACTTGGCTGTTGGTAGTCGTGCGATTAGAATAGTAGTAGGATACTCCCAAATCAGGTATCCGAAATAGAAGATGCTGGAGACCCAACTGTACTCCTGGCCTTCAAGGTGCTACAACACGTTAACTAACAGTTCTATACGACCTATTAGCAGAAGGGCTCGACTTACATTGTCATCGCGAAGGCCAAATACCGCAGCGCTTGATAGAATCGTCTTGTCCATAAAATTGAGCATGTACGTGACAAACAGCAGCGGGATAATAACTCGGTCAATCTTCTTGACAACCCGGCGAGCCGTACTGGCATCCGGCGCAACGGCCATTTCCTCGGTCGCATTCATGTTGTTCTGATGCAAACTTCCGAGTAGAGTTGTCTTGAATCGCTTTCATGTGGATTGTCAAATCCCAAGAATTTGTAGGTCGAGTCAACAAGTGCCTGATCATCGGCCCTTAGTTTTATTGCCGACCTTATCTCGACCCTTGCTTGCCCTACCAGGTCTGTAAACAAATGCGACGAGCCCGAGGTCGGCTTGGTACAACGTTGCAGGGATCTGCAGTGCGGGGTATGAAGCCTATGGCAGATAAGAATCTCAAGATAGACAAGATAGGCAAACCAAAGTGGTAGTCCGTTTCTGGGGCCGGAGATCGGAGACGTCCACTGTCAGGCGCCGATCAGTTGCAAAACCGTGCAAAAGGGAAGCATCGCTTCCAAATGTAACAATAAACGCGACTTCAAACTACCAACATGAATGGTCTTGTTGTATCACCGTTTATCGCAGCCTTGCCAAAGGTTGAGCTTCACATCCACATCGAAGGCACCCTTCAACCAGCCCTGCGATGGCGCCTAGCCCAACGAAACAAAATTCCACTAAAATGGAAGGACCAAGAATACAAAACCTACGAGGAACTTCTGGAGTCGTACAAGGTCACCTACGACCACCGTCCTGAGATGGGCGGCCGCAAGGATGTGCCGACCTTCCTCGAGGCCTACTTTGCTGGATGCGAGGTTCTCTTAAAAGAACAAGACTTTTATGACTTGGCTATGGACTATCTCAAGAGATGCAAAGACATGAACGTTCGCTATGTGGAGCCCTTCTTTGACATTCAGGCTCATACCCGGCGAGGTGTGAGCGCTGAAGCCGTCCTCAATGGCTACTTGCGCGCCCAACGGGATGGAGCGACTACGTACGGCGTTAGATCCAGCTGGATCTTCTGCTTCATTCGCGATGAGCCGGTAGAAGACGGCGAAGCAGCATATCAAGTTGCCCTACCATGGGCCAAGGGTGGGCATGGACTTTTTCACGCCGTTGGTCTTGCAAGCAATGCGTACGAGCGCCCACCAATTCTATTTAAAGATGCTTTTAAGCGAGCGCAAGCAGATGGACTGCACGTCACCACACATTGTGATTTCGGGCAAAAGGACACCCACGAGCATATCCGCCAGGCGATATTCGAAATCGGTGTAGAGCGCATTGATCATGGGCTTGATGCTCTTGATAAGGATGAGCTCATCGATGGGTTAGTCGAGAAGGGCATTGGTCTAACTCTTTGTCCGCATGCCTACCACCGAAGGACAGCGACGGACGTCCTTTTCCCCAAGTTGCGACAGTTGCTGAATAAGGGTGTCAAGTTTTGTATTAACAGCGACGATCCTGTGTATATGCATGATGTGTGGATTGATGGAAATATGGAAAAGGCATATCACTATGGTGGATTGTCAGAGACGGAGATGATACAGCTGGCTAGAAATGCAGTGGACATGTGTTGGGCTGATGAGGATGTCAAGAAAAGTATTTATGCAGAATTAGATTCGGTTAGTATCTCTCCACCCTCTTAAGTTATAAAGAACAAGCGTTAGGATAGGTCCTGTGGTGACTTCAAAATTATGCTCTTCGGATGGGTTGTCTCATGTAGAAATAATGAGATTTGGGGAAATAATGTATGACGCTTTCTTGCATATACACGAGCCAGCTCAGGGATTAATCAAGATAATATAAATGAGGCCTGCGATACAATCAGATGGGATTCGTATATGGCAGCATGAGAGACAGGCAACCTGCCAATCTTCTATCTTTCTTGCTTTAGTGATAGACTTTCCAGCATCTACTTACTGTAGTCTGTTTAGATCTCTTATAAGGTCGTCCGACATAGACCTGGTGTAATCCCTTGCCTCTTTAGGACATACGCTGTTTCTGTATGTTACGCTCAGGGGCCATATCAACGTCCTAGCCGATGCAGAAAATCTGAGGCCTGTAGAACTTGGCTTGATAAATTCAGGTATGCAGCCTAGTACCTCCATGACGATCTCATTCGAAAGCCTTCGTATGTGTTTCTTGTAGTTAACAAAATAGTCAGTCACGAGTCATGTTGGAGGGTATGGCATCTGACTGATTCTTCATTCCCTTCAACTTCTGCGATAATCCAGCCGACATTACCTCGAGGGGAAATAGGTGGATCATGCGAACTGTGTTGCAAATCTTGGCTGCTCGGTGACTTTTGTAGTGTTAAGCACAGCCTGAATCCTTCCCCACAGATCCAGTGCAAAAAGAGAGGTCAATTGGAGTAAGAAATTCTGGCACTGGCTAAAAGCTCACGTTGTGATTTGGCTGGAGGTCGTCTGTGGTGGTCATAAGAAAGCATTGATTATACTGTTCCTAGGAATAAAGGGCCGGAATGATTCCGATTTGAACAGTGCAGTGTGAGAGTAACCATGCCGGAAGCCATACCCGACAGCCGAACCATACTTTTGGAGTCAGCTACTCAGGGACCAAAACAACTGGTTGTCAAGCACGTGATGTAGAAAATAGCGACATCTTACCATATTATCATCTCTGCAGTCGTATCGATCTTATGATTGATGGTTTAAATGTAGCCGAAGGAGGTGGCCAACGAGGCAGGGGAGAATGGGCTGGCATATGCAATGCAACCGCCCCTTCTTCACACGAGATTCACGACAAGTCCCTGATCCAAAGGGCTAAAAAAGTCGAGATCGGCCTATAAGGGCGCCTTTCCTATAATGAGCTCACAAAGTACCGCATGCCAAGCAAGCCGTTGTCGCTGGTGTCAAAGCCACGCCGTATGATGATCCCTGAAATGGATTAGGCAGGACGTCGAGTGTGGCAATTGTGGTTAGCAAAATGGTATCTGCATGATATCGACTAAAGAGGAATCATTCCCGGCTTGAGTGTGAGGACCACACGTGCTCCCGCCTGTGGCTTCATCTTTGAATATAAACCCAGTTGCTGATGGCGCGGTAAATCACTCTTCGTTCAAGTCCGCAACCAGAACAGACGGAGCCATTGTGCAAACTCGAGAAGCTTACAATCATGTATTACAGCTTGACTCTCTGTCCTCCACCTGCGTTTCAGATGTTCATGGCCTAATATTAAGCATGTTGCTTAAATCCCAAGTTGACCAGCCTTTATCTTTAACCGTAATTGTCCGGAACAATACTTTCCACCAGTAGGAATCTCCATCAGCCCTGAGGAGATCGTTTCCTGCAGATCCGGGAGCATTGTAACGATGGTATTGGTGCTAATTGTTGATCCCGACCAGGGTTCCCCGCATACACCCCGGATATAAGCTGTAGCTCTGTTCATCACAAGCTAGCCAAGCTCCAGGGAGCTCTGATGTAAGAGGTAATGAGAAATTTTTCATGAGTACATATAGCTTGTTGTGGTAGCTCCTCTGGGCCATTGGAACACTCAATTCCTCATATTGCTTCTTGTTTCTGTCCCTTGGACACCGCCGTCAAGATGAAGTTGACATTGGCTCTTGTTTTTTACGTCTTCGCGACCCTATCCTTAGCTTTCCCCTCCGACTACCTCAAGGTCGCAACTTGGGGTGTCGAGGGCTATGCTAGGGACAACCCAATTGGCATCACTACTGGTGGCAAAGGCGGCAAGACCGTCGTTGTGTCAACTGCTGAACAGCTCATCGCTGCCGTCAATGGCACAAAGCCCAAGATTGTGAGATTGAAGGGCAAGATCACGCTTCCATCTCGTCTCAAGGTTGGCTCCAACACTTCGCTCATTGGTGTTGGGGTGTCAGCTCACATCACCGGTGCCGGTGTGGATGTCTTCAATGGCACCAATGTCATTATTCAGAACCTGAAGATCAGCCACATCCTTGACAATGACTGCATTACCATCCGAAACAGCACTCGTGTCTGGGTTGACCACAACGAATTCACCTCTGATATCAACCAGGGTCCCGATCACTATGTAAGCTCAGTGCTGCCATTGGAACCCGAGAGAAGATATCGCTAATCTGAATCATTAGGACGGCCAAGTCGACATTATTCGCGCTTCGGACTGGATCACAGTCTCATGGAACTACTTCCATGACCACTGGAAGTCATCCCTTGTCGGTAACGACGCAAAGTTTCGAGACCTCGACTACGGTCACCTGCACGTCACATACCACCACAATTATTGGAAGAACATGGGTACTCGAGGTCCTGCTGGCCGCTTTGGTCACCAACACATTTACAACAACCTTTACGAGGACTTTCTCTACCAGGCCATCCACAGCCGATCCGATAACCAGGTGCGTCCTATCATATCCCCGACTCTATAACATAAGAGCTAACACAAGCAGGTCCTTGTTGAGGGTAACGTCTTCCGAGGCAACACCAGCGAGGCTCTGAGCACCTACGGCCTTGTCATCCCCATGGATTCACCCAACACATGCACTTGCGGTGACGAGGAACTTGATGGTTACGCCAACCTTGGAGCTAGTACGTCCACCCCTAATAGTTAATAATGATTGTGAAACTAACGTCAAAACAGAGAACGATTGGGGTCGTGCTGGAGTTAACATCACCCAAAAAGGAAATTTTTACAAGGCTGATTACCGCTACAAGTTGACTCCTCTCAAGCTTGTCCCCGCCGTGTGCAAGCTCGGTGCAGGTATTGGTAGAATCTGGTAGAATCCTATAAGAGCAGCCTCTGGTGTATAAGACCTTTGCATCTTCACACATTACTTGAAAGATAACTTCGAGCAACAACTATTATTTAGATAATACAAATCACCCTGGGGTGACCACTTAAGAGCCCTTTACGTTTGGTATTACCCGCGTACTCTTGGACCGGTCCTATCCGCAGTACCTCATTTTCATCTTAATCATCAGCTCTAACAACAAGTGCGAGGAATTGATAATTTTCCACCGTCATAATCGGTATCATAAATAGTTGTCCGTGATTATCCTTGAGGTTGTATCCATCGGAGGTCCACCGTAGAAGCTGATTTTGATAGTAGAGGCAATGATCTTTTAGGGTGACTGGAAAGAGTAAGCCTGATAGCTGAATGAACCCACCCGCAACCTGACCCGTAGTGGAAGGGCCTATATGAGAACACCCTGCGTCGAGAATGAATGCACGTGATTCAAAAAGGCACTGATTCCTCACATTGGAGAGAATAGCAGTACTCTATAGCACCACTGTGAGATGCCCAGGGCCAGCTGGGTGCCGCCTTGTCCCCATTCGATTTCTGGCCCATGCTAGCAAACTACGGTCTATACCAGGTCACATCAGCCAGCAGAGTATCTCTCCAGAGGCCTGCGAGATATTGCTGTCCAGTCCAACGTCTTACTGCTTCTGCTAATCCAGATAGAGCAGGTAAATTATCCTTGACAAATGACAGTTGTAACGGAGCATATTGCGTAACCACTTGACGCCAAAAGGCCTCGGGCGTTGGCTCTGGAGTGCTTAGTGTGTTGTCGTATACGTGATCGGGAAGTTCCGATTTGTGTACATCAAAAGTTTGTACAAGCCCACACTCGCACGTTCGAAGAGAACGGCATTCCCAAACCGACTCTTGCCGACCAAAGTACAGCACACGTGGCAATAGCATGCGTTCTTGATATGCCCAAGCTCGCTTCATTAGAGGGAAAGCAGAAGAGAAGTCATCGTTTTTGTTGGCGGAGAAATGATCTATCCAGGTGAGGGTCACTGGTCAACCCTTTCACCAAAACTTGAAGGACTAGAATACTCGTCGTTAACTGATTTTGCCCAAGCGATAGCCAAAGTAAGATGTGAGTTTGCGTACACCTGGGCCATCTTGGTTGATTCATTTTTCCAATCAGCGAAATTATATCCCTTCTGAAGAATGCAAAGGGCATCAATCCAAAAGTACCGTGTACCCAGGGCGCGAGTAACTTGAACAGCGTGCTGAAATGTTGATGGTAAATCATGGAACAGAATGCCATTCTTATGACGATCCAGGTTGTCAACGATGGTCATAAGAAACTCTTCTGATGCCCAACAATAGGAGAGGCAGATATAACACCCTCTTTCTCCATTTGTTTCCCGGAGTGCTATCGAGCTTGAAATATCTGTGCCCAGATCTAGCACTCTTGTTGGAAGACCAGTGTCAGCCGGGGGTTGGCATTCCAGAGATCCGTACTTTCCACGGCCTTTGTGTGTATTCATGCACTCATTTGACCAATGACATGCAAGGCCGGTAGCAGCTATGAGTCCTGTTGAACTCGCAGAGGGGCGGCACCCTACAAGATTCCACGGATTGGAAAGACCTGTTGTTTTCCAACAAGGTTAGCTTGATGAATCGAGTGGAAGACCGATTTGACTAGCCCTTTACTTCTTCCACAACGGAAATCCCAAAATCATAATATCTTATGCAGAGGAACGTTGCATCGATAAGATTCCTACGATAGATTGCTTCGGTTCTGCCATGTCGCTTGTAAACTTGCGTAATAATATCACAGGCTTCGCAAACTAATTTGCAGTCATCGCATGTTAACGGCCCCAACCCTAAATACCAATCCATTGGTTCAGAGGTCTTCAAAGATACCAAATCGGACCAACGTTGGCAAAATCTGATCCTCAATGGTCTAGTAGTTGCGGATAGGACCGGATCCTCAGGATCAGACAAATCGTCGTGTTGGGCCATGATCAGACGTGATAAAGAGAGGACGCAGTGATTCGTTTTAGCGATGCTGACCCAAAACCTTTTATTTGTGCTCTACTGCAGTTGTCTATAATCCTTGTCTAGTTCGGCTATCAGTGAGACTGCCTAATGGTATGCCTCATAGACTTGCCCCCACAGTTCCACAAGGTAGCTAGGCCAGTAAGCTCGTGATATTTATCACGCACAAGTTATTGGCCTACTGCTGTAAGCATGGCGGATCAAGTCGGCGTGGAGCAGACGTAAGCAATTGTGCCTCGTCTGTACAAAGTGGAAAGACTCTGTTACTCACTTCAGTTGAAGCTCACCCCAATAGGCAAGACTCTCAAATGACCTCGTCTGGTAGTGATGAAGTACAAGGTATCATGCCACTATCATACGTTTTCAATTTCTGATAGACAGCCTAGGAGAGAAGAGCACTAGAATTGTATAAGACCACCTCGAGACTAGCAGGGTAACAAAGGTTGAACTATCGGACCAGTATTAACCAGTTCGTGACTTCTTATGTTTTATACTTAACAGCGGGCAAGTGAACATTTGTTAACCGCTGGATTTGACTTTTTCTCCAGTGGGACTATTGGAAATGTGTAAAAGTCCTAACAAACTGGCCCACCTGGCATGAATATAGACTCATTCAATAAAATCCATCTAAGAAAACGAATTGTTGCCAAAGAAGCCGGTAGGTCATTTAGCAAACTCTCGTCAAGAATGGGCAAATCTAGTGGTAAGCCGAAACAATCATTACCCGATGAGAAAACATTCTCAAGGGTATCTTGATCTATATGTCAGTAAGGGCTTTGATGATGTGCGCCCATAGTACATACCTTTGCGTCTCAATGTGTCAAACTCGGTCCGGTAGTTCCAAAGTGTATCCAGGCCTGTTGTGTAGAGGGGTCTTACAGCTTCAACTACAACTGTGGCAGGCCCAAGAGTCGCCATCCCTGCTAGCGTCGCGTGCAACAGAATAGGGGTCGCTGTTGACGAAGTGCTGGGAGGTTACATAATGTAAATTTCTCATCATTCGATACAGAACTCCAGTCGTTGTGGGCACACGTAGTACGTTGATGGCCTGGGTGACACTTCGGCGAGGCAATGATGCGACAGAAGTGAAACTGTCGAGCTTTATCTCCTGTCGGTGAAATCGGATTGAGTTGATAAGCTTGGCCTGAGAAGCAGCAATCTCGCGTAAATCGTTCTTAAAAGTATTTAGTCAAGCAAGGATCAGATGAGTTATGACAGTTCTAAGTTTATGTTTCTTCCATGAATTACGCTTGGACTCAAACAAAATTAGCCACGTCTTGTCACTGCCGGTCAAGCATCAATTCTCCGACGTTCAACACATCACTCAAATCGCAAAGGAGCGTTGATTCCTGAATTTGGTTTCGAAACAGCTATCGGTGAACAACCTTGGAAAGGACCGTTAGCAAGCCATCTGGCACATCCCAAACTAGATCTAGCCTGTTTCTTTATGTTTTCGGGCCTATCAGCACAAACCTCAGGGCAGGCTAAGGGGATTAATATAGTAAGTGCCCGTAATGCCTGTCATTTAAGCAAGGGCTTTGGCCGGAGACAATTCTAGATCTGACTAGTTGAAACACAGAATTGAGCGATGGTACATCGGAACCTTTCCCAGTGTGGCAAGTCCTCGGACACTAACCTTCACAAGCCAAGTTTTATCGTCGCCCCCTTACAGAAAGCCTCGGTTATCACCTTAAACAGACTTTCAGGAGAAATTGATCAATAGACAGCTAACTTATCCAGGCAAGATATACAGTGCCGTGACGGTTACAACGAACGAACGGTAACATCGGAAGTAGCGCATAACGCAACTGATATTACAGAGATTAATACATTAATGCCAGGCAATATTGTTTCATGTATCATATAAAGTGCCGCGCCCCGTAACCTGCCAAATGGGAAGGATCCAGATCCCGACAAACTTTGTGTTCGTTGTTTCTCACAACAATTGACTTGTCGCATCATGGCACCGGCTATCGAAAATAGAGGGCCTGAGCTCATGGCTGTCAATATTACCTTCTTGATCACAGCCTTCATTACATTCGCATTGCGGTCCTATGTTCGATGTTTTATAGTTAGTGCATTTAGGAAAGATGACTGGCTCATGATGGCTGCGATGGTATGTTTTCGCATGTTTTCCTGGGAATATTCCAGCCAGAGTCTATGTTGTCAATTCTGATTAAGACTGTGTTAGGTGTTTTTTACTCTATACGCCACTTTTTCTACTGTCGGTGTCACGCATGGGACAGGTCGACACCACGACGATCTTGAAACGGAGCAAATCCATTCGGCCATGATGGTGAGCCATCTGCATCTCGACTCTGCACACTTCTAACTCTTTTTTGTTTACAGTGCTGGTGGTTCTGTTACCTTTGGTACTGTCTCACTATGATATCCTGCAAACTATCAATCGGCTACTTCCTCCTTCAGGTCACGACCAACAAGCTACAAAGATGGACGATTCATCTTACCATGTTCTCGACCGCACTCTCCGGGGCCATCTTCTTTTTCGTTACTGTGTTCCAGTGTTCTCCCGTATCCTTCTTCTGGAACAAGGATCAACCAGGCAAATGCGTCAAGATTGACGTCGTCATCGCGCTGGCGACTCTCTATAGTGTCTTTGCTGTTATTTCGGATTTCATCTTCGCACTTCTACCAGCAGTGATTATATGGAACCTGCAGCTAAAACAGAGAACGAAATACTCGTTGATACCGCTTCTTGCTATGGGCTGCGTGTAGGTTGACCCCTTCTGAAATCCTCTGTTCCTCAATCCTTACCCAAGAACTATACTAATGGGCAATAGTGCAAGCGCTGCTGTCATTGCTCGCTTTCCATACCTGCCCTTCCTAAGAAAACCTGACTTTCTCTGTAAGCTTGAAACTCAATCCCTTCCGCCCCCTGTGATCTGCCAGTTAACTTACATCTTCTCATCAGGGAACACGTTAGATATCGCAATCTGGTCAACAGTTGAACAAGGGCTGGCAATCACTGCTAGCAGCTTGGCAACTCTACGGCCCTTATTAAAACTAGCAGCATTCCGACTGGGACTCACAAGCAAACCTGTCTCATTCGGCCCATCTGGCTATAGGTCATCAACACGTACTCCTGGACCTGGCACGCAAAGCGGCTTCAATGGACTTGAAGGTTACACACTCTCATCTGTCAATCGTCAAGATGATTCAGATAGACACAAGACTGGTTTCAAGCCAGGTTTCTTGGACGAATCCAAAGTTGGTATCAAGAGGGAGATAAAATGGGAGGTCAAAATAACGAATACAGTTACGAATGAGAGTGAGGAAGAGCTGCACTCGCCAAACGCTTGGAGAAACAGATCTGCCACTGACGCGTAGTAAGGAAAGATATTAATTACTTATTTTTAAGTATACTAAATACCACAGCAAGTAGTAACCACACTAATAGTTAATGTAGCTAACATACTATCCTGCTTTGACTGCAAGCCGCAGTAATGGCTTCGTCGATTGTGAACCTGCATGCGGCTCCAGACCCCCCACACCTGGTCCTGGTTTCCACTAAATGCTTATGGAAGTAAAAAGAGAATTATGCAGCAGAAGGTTTGTCCAGAAAAACGCATCTGGCTCCGCCACGGCGAATACTGGCGGCCTGTAACGCGTTGAAGTAAACAAGGTACAAGAGGTAATAGACGAAGGTCAATTGTTAGATGCGTCGCAGCTCATTTATCTCACCCTCTTCAAAGTTCATGACGTTTTAGAAAAGGTCTTGTCATCGCAAAGAAGCACACATATAGCCCATAATCCTATGAACGGTTTCAATCGCCAATTCTCGGGGTTGGGTGGTCATTTGTGTGCATTCCTATCCATGGGCAGCTGGCGCCATTCGGCGAATCAAGAAACAACGTTTAGCGTCTAGTGGATTAACGGAACTGAGAATCAGCTTCCGCGGAACGCCTGTTGGTACTTGCCCGGGCTTAAATCGTGAATGACCCAATGAGTTACCAGTACTAGCAACAATATTGTGGGAATCACAGGGATACTGTGCGGAGAACGGGCTTTCCCCCGGTTTATTTCTCTTTAAGCAAGCCGGAATCGCGGGTACATTGCCTATCAAGATGGCCAAATGCTAACGTCAGTCACCCCACAACCGGCCACCCCCAACAACCGGCCACCTTTTACTAGTAAATACTAAAATTTTAAAAAGCTATAAAAAGCTTATATAAATAGCTAAAAGTATATCTAAATAATACCTTATTATATAAATAGTAAATCTTATAT
>JAPERM010000073.1:0-197396 GCA_030411635.1 Fusarium sp. MBC 119
CCCCCCCCCCCCCCCCCCCCTTGTGCTTTGTGCTAATACAACGTGTGATCCACCTAAGCCAAAAGCTGACTAACCATCAATGGCAAAGCCTCAAAGGTCTCCTTTAGAAGATATGAGAGTGTTTTATACACCACGCTTTCGAGGAATGTTGCTTGCTCAGATCCCCGGATTACCACCGAATCAACAGCTATAGACTCCATAATACGGGCATGACAGATTTATCTCTTACACGAAGACTGGCGCACTCTCACTCCAATAAAGTAGAGAAAGTGTTTGTGCATGCGTTGCAATACAAGCATCTTGATAACCGCCTGCACCCAAAGGCTTAGTGGCCTTAGCCAAGTTCGATTTGACTAAGGTAGGAGCCGAAAGAGAGCAATCGGATTGCGCATATTGGCAGGATTGACATGGGCAACCACATTGTTCGTCTTGATATATCTAGAAGCGTCTGGATTGATTATGTGAGTCTATCTCAGTAGCTAAGACGAGATGTAAGCCGGCGGCTAAGCCACGCATACTATACCAAAGCAGTAATACAGTATAATTAGAATACTAGTCTGGTAGAAATAGTCCTGAATTAAATATTAGAGTAGGCATTCATTTGAAGGTCGAGCGGATCTGTAGGTATGCTGAAGCTGCTGTTATGTAATGTTGTGTTGAAGCCCGGTGCACCTGGGACAAAGCCATTAGATAGATTCAGCGTATTCGCGCCTACTAGTGCCTGATGATCTTCATCTCCATCAGGTAACGAGAATGGCCAAGACCCAGTAGATGGAACAGTTATAGAAGGCGGTACTGCCGGCCACGCTTGGCTGGGCTCAACAACAAGTGGATTGGCGGCTGAGTCTGATTCCTCTTCACCTTCTGGTGCAAACACATAGTTTGACCTGAAATGAATCCTCTTCTGGGTCCTTGTGGTTTCGGAAGATAAGCTGCATAGGTAAGTCGGAGTTGCAAGATGCATATGTGGTATTGAACATACGGTGTCTCTACTGCATGAGGCTGATTCCCAATTCGAGGTATTAAGATCCCTACATCGGCAAGCTATGAAGTCAGCAAGAGAGTTTCAAACATCAAAGCAGTGGCTTACACAATGCTCAATCCACTCGCATTTTACAGAGGGACGAGCTGCCATTGACAGAGCACCGCGAAGCTTGGCCTTGAGGACAGGCAGCGAGGGAAGCCCTTGCGAAGAAAGTAGATGATGCAAGTGATCGATGATCTTAGCACACTGATAAATCGAAATGGCCAGGACCCCTCTGTCAATACTGCTTCGGGTCTGGGACTGGTAGATCTGGTCCCAGAGATCACAACAAGAGACGGCGTTATGAAGACACCTCTGTTGACAGTACTGGATATAATCTAGTGGCGTTTGCGCTACCGCTTCAGTCGAGACGGATTCTTTGATGCCGGGAATTAGAAATCGGAATAGATCGCTGCTGCAAAGAAAAAGAAAAGTATGAAGCGCAGTATATGAACGAGCATCCTCAGAATGACACATGATCATTAACCTCGTAGGATTTAGCTGCAGATCCTCGGGTAAGAATTCTTTAAAAGATGTGAGTTCCTGGTCAAGAGCTCGCAACTGCTGTCGACTAGAATAAGGACTGGAATCTAGCAATATCGCATGTCGGGTGTATCTGGTGAATGGCAAAGTTGTCAGTGAGAAGACCACAGGGTAGGGGGGTTACGAACCTCAGAATTCGATCACGGAGATCAAACATCTTGATCAAGTAGGCAGTTGCATTAGTATCAACAGCATCATCTCCGCACATATAAAAGTATTGCATACGCGAAGGCAATCCAAGTTGGAAGTTGTGGTTGCTGTTGGGTAAACGAATGTGCAGCCGATATACAGGGCAGATGGTGAGATCTTCAATGCCGCCTGAGAAATCCTTATCCATAATAAAGATGGACCACATCAGCCTGCGTAGGGATTCTCGTTGGACAGAATCATCCTTGGGTCTTTCGTAGTTAAGGCGTTTAGTGAAAGCAACTCTGGCTGCGATGGATAGCAGATTCCAGACGTCATCTGTGAACTTCAACAGAGATCGAAATTGTATGACAAGCATGAGTGCCTGGAGGTCGGAGAGAGAGACATTGCTCATGTTTGTGACGATATCACGCTGTACCTCATCCATCCAGTCGTAACAACAAGAATCGGGCTCATTTGAGGACAGACGCAGGCCTAATGCACAAATGGCCTTGACAAGCTTGGGTTCGAGTGTGTTTTGACAGAGGTCTGCGATGACGGTTGCTTTATGTAGAAACGGGCAATGGAAATAGTTTGCTTTGTCGAAAAAAGCATCTACATAGTTGCGAATCACATCTCGGTTTACAGTCTCGAATCTGTGGAAACGGTGATGTTAGTGAGATGGTGTGTGATCAAAGGTGACTAGCATACCGTGTCGGGTCATTGCCAGGAGTGGATGCAGGTGATGAATGGTTGGAGGGTACATGATGGTCTATTGCCGTATCAATGGCCCGAACAGTGGGTGGAGGCGGCTGTTCAGCGTGAATTCTTCGTTGTCGTTTAGTACAAGAGTCGGAATATATACAATCTTGGGCGTGAGTTTGACAACGAAGACATGGGGAACTACCCGAGCATTTCACTTTGGCAGCACGACACGAGATACACGCTTGTACTGATCGGCGCCTTTTGGTTAAAGCTTGAGTGAGCTCACCAGGTTCTTCAACATTGTCAGCTACAATATTATCATCATAGTTGGCGTTATAGCTACAAGTGAGACTCATCCGCTCGCATCGCAAGCAACCCGACAGTCGACGATCACATTTGACCTGTTTCAATCATTATTATCAGGTATTTGCTAAGGTACTGTCGCAAGGAATCCAAACTAACCCGTCGAGCACGACATTGCTTGCATGCTGGCTGCCTGCCTACCGACTCGCTCTCGCCAGCCTGGGGCGATGCCGGTGCCATTCGGTTGGTGAATCTTGATCAGGGCAAGATCCGAAGTGAAGAAGCGAGCGGGGAGGATGGTGTAAGTTGACTGGACCATAAAGATACTAGGCGTTCCCGTTGAGCGGCTTAACGATCTTCCGTGCAACTGACGCTATTTCATTGGACGCCAGGGAAGGTTGAGGGCGATAACCGAGGGCGATAACCGAGCGTGGGAACTATGGGTAAGAGTTGGGACAATGAGAATCAGTTTCAAAGTCCAGCATCATACAAACTTGGATATTTTAACCCTGAATACTGACTGTACAACATCTCTTTGAACAGGCCTTTATTGTTGTGACATACAATCCCTCCTCCGAATCCAATTGAGCTACTCACGGATAATGGCAAACGTCGATGCTCAACCCAGGAATGTGGTTCAGATCATTGCTGATGATCTGGGCCTCATGCTGGGATGTTACGGCTTGAATTCAATCCAAACCCCCAACATTGATAAACTTGCCTCCCAAGGCACCAAATTCACAAATGCGTTCGCAAGTACGGCCTCGTGCAGTGGTAGCCGTTCTACAATCTACACCGGACTTCACACCCACGAGAATGGCCAATACGGGTTAAACCACGGCTGGAATCATTTTCAAACACATCATCATATCGAAACCGCGCCTCAAATATTCAACGCGCTAGGGTATCAGACTGGCATAATTTCCAAGGTTCATGTCGGCCCTCAGTCTGTGTACCCTTGGGAATGGTATGCGCCCAGCGAGAGTCGGGACGTCAAGGAGAATGCTGCAGAAGCGGCTCGCTTCTTTGACCGAGCTAAAGAGACCTCACGCCCTTTTCATCTGACTGTTGGCTTTCGTGATCCTCATCGAGATGCCACCAGAGGCGGCTTTGGAAACCAGGAAGAAGACGTCTCACATATCGAGGTTCCTGACTATCAGCTGCAGGGCGTCGAGATACCTGACTACTTGAGCGACGTCCTCGAGTTACGAGCTGAGCTGGTCGAATACTACAAGTCCATCAGCAGGCTGGATAGAGGGGTAGGGTTCATTCTAGATGAGCTCGAAAAAAGAAACCTACGTCAAAGCACTATGGTCATTTTCATGAGTGACAATGGTGCGCCGTTCGTCAACTCCAAGACCACTCTGTACGATGCTGGTGTGAGACTGCCTCTTATTATAAGCAGTCCGGACCCTGATGCCGTTACTGGAACAGTCAACCCTAACCTAGTCTCCTTTCTCGATATTCTCCCTACTTGCATCGCCTGGGCAGGATCAAGAAATCTCTTCCCCAAGACATCTAACTCGGAAAAGTCTCCCAAACGACTGGGTAGATCTTTGCTACCAATTCTCAGTGCATCCGAGATCCTTCCTGAAGAAGAATGGCAGCAACATGTCTTTGGCTCTCATACTTTCCATGAAATCCAGAATTACTGGCCGACGCGCTACATGCGAACTCACAAGTTCAAATACCACCGGAACATTGCTTGGCAGTTAAACTTTCCGTTCGGCACTGATCTCTACGGCAGCTTGAGCTGGGAAGGCATCCGGAATTCTACGCCTTTGCCAGACGATGAATCTGATACTCCAGAAGTCATGCTTGGACGGCGTCGATTAACTAGTTATGTGTACCGTGGGCCTGAAGAGTTATTTGACCTGGAAGCTGATCCAGAAGAAATCAACAATCTTGCAAACGACCCCAAGTACCAGGATCAGCTTGTCCATATGCGCTCGGAGACGGAGGCATGGCAATATCTTACCGACGACGTGTGGCTTTTCAGGGATGGTGTCAGTGCAATTTCGAGTCAAGGGTATCAAAAGCTTGGACTCAAGCTTCCAGACAGGTTTGATTTCGATATTAAACGACCCGGGAATGCTTCTGGTCCTTTCTGGGCTCCTGCAAAACCTAAAGAGGCCAGTGAGCAGACCACGAAACTTGGTTGACAAGTTCTAATGAAATATTTTAAACACCGTAGAGCTAATGGACTATTGTATGGGTTCATATTCAACAGTAATCAAACGAGTTTCTGTGCCTTCATCGATTTGCCCCGGTAGTAAGGTTTGAATGACTCGACGAGCCTCGTGCATTTCTGGCATAGTATTGAACCTTGACATTCGGATGTCGTCTTATTAGTGTCACGGATCTCGCACTGGAAATACCGGCCCCGCGTCGGCTTCGCTCCCTCTTCGGCTGTCGCGTTCTCTACTATATTGTTTCCAACATTTCGGTTCTCGCTTCATCGACTCATGACTTCCCCTTTCTCCCGACAAACGTTTATTCTATTCCCCAACTTAAATTTCAATTCCCCACGGGGTCAGTTAGGATGAGTCTGGAGAAGTGTTAGTAGCAGAGAAGCTTTGGCCGTCTTCTCTCAGATAAATGCTCATCATTGCCCACCTGGAACTGGAACGAGAACCTCACCAGCATCTCCTACTTCTTTTTTGCATCACATTTTTCGTCATATCTCTTTGAACATTATGGGGTTCTTGGGCGACAAGACGAGGTACTTCAATGCCCGTCTGGGAATGGCCGTCTGTCTGATTGCTCTATCGTCTTTCAACTATGGCTTTGACAACCAGGCCTTTGCAACCACTCAGGCCATGGATGCATTCGACAAACAATTCGGAGTATACGATGAATCTAAAGACACTTGGGTGCTTCCTGCGAGCTGGCTCTCTCTCTTTAACTCCCTCAATTACATCGGCTTTGCTGCTGGGGTAGTCATTGGGTCATATGTCTCTGCTCAATGGGGTCGACGCATGTGTATGTTCGCCATGAGCATCTATGCCCTGGGTACTGCAACTATCGCCGTCACGAGCATGAATAAGAATCAGATTATGGCCGCTCGCGTGCTCAACTATATCTACGTTGGCATGGAACTCGCTGTAGTTCCGGCATATCAATCCGAGATCGTCCCTGCACCCGTACGAGGTCTTATCGTCGGAACGTACCAATTCGCCCTCATCCTCGGAGGTCTCGTCATCAACTGTGTTTGCCTTGGTACGAGCCGTCTACCTGATAACAGATCCTGGCGAATTCCTCTCGGCTTGTTTTATCTCATCCCCACTATCATTGCGATTGGCATCTGGTTCCTTCCAGAGTCTCCCCGCTGGCTTCTTCAGAAAGGCCGAGTCGAGGAAGCCCACACCAACTTGGTCAAATTCCGCTCAGGGGCTTTCACCGAAGAAGAGATTGCCGACGAGTTCCAAGAAGCACAGCTTCAACTCGATACCGAAGCCGAAAAGGGTAGATTCTGGGAAATCTTTGCCGCGAGAAACCTGAAGCGAACCTTGCTCGTCATCGAAATCAACTTCTTTCAACAAGCTACAGGCCAGCAATTTGCGAGTCAATATGGGGCTATCTATGCAAAGCAGCTTGGGACGGTAGATCCTTTCGTCTTCAGTCTTATTATTGCATGCATCAATGCTCTAGCTATCTTCATCTCGCTCCTCACTAACGACAAGGTCGGCCGTCGACTGCCACTCCTCCTAAGCTCAAGTACCATGTGCATTGGCTTGATGACTATGGGAGGACTGGGCACCGCGACTCCTGTCACTGACAGCTTGAAGATTGCCATAGTCAGCATGTTGTGCCTGATGACTTTTGGATTCTCCATTGGTCTAGCCCCTCTTTGCTATGTTGTCGCTACCGAAATACCTGCTCTAACCCTACGAGATGCAACTTTGCGGGTTGGCTTTTGTGTTAACGTTGTTATGAAGTATGTTAAGTCTCATGGCATTTTTGAAACTCCCCTGACTAATGATATTCCTAGTTTTGTATCAAACTTCATCCTCCCGTATTGTCTTGAAGCCATAGCTTCAAAGACGGGCTTTGTATTTGGATCCGTGGCTTTCTTAGCGGTCCTCTTTATCTTCTTTTGCGTACCTGAGTGTAAGGGCAAGACACTTGAGCAGGTTGACAAGTTATTTCAAGAGGGCGTTCCGCTACGCAAGTTTGGAAGCTTTGATCTTTCGACCCTCTCGACTCGAGACAACAAAGAGCATGATACTAAATGCAACTATATAGAGGATAGCAAGGCTGTTTGAACTAAATTCCGATACGGTCACATTAGAGACACATGTTTAGTAATATCCCCTTAAAATTGAATATCGACTTTACAATGTGCCCTTGATAGACAGTTTGGTGTAAGGGCCGTATATGGTAACTCTGTTAAGGCTCACTCACTATCATGATACGTTCAGGATCTGTCCCCGAAATGGGACACGCTCTACAATCCGAACTGTTTCTATTTCCGTTGAGTAAACTTTCTCTCAGTTGGGTGGTTGCATCGGCCTGGCCGTCAGATGGGGCCCTGGTTCTTGAACGCCATTCCCGTGTCTATGTTGGTAACTTTCACCCTTTCAGCTTATCTTGTTCAGCCACGTCTCCCATATTTGGACTCCAACACCTTTCTAGGTGGTGAGACATGCACATATCAATCGCCAACCATGAAAGTTATTTTTGACCCTGCATATGCCTCTGGTCCAGACCCTGCATCGAACGCCAGCCATGGCATGGCTGGAATTTTCGTATTGCCTTGTTGACAACAGTGGCTTCAAGTCATCAATGCCTTGACTGGTAATCGAGCAGCTTGTCTATAGCTCAGCCACTATATCTCCTGATTTTAGTCATCGGCTTCTGAGGGTCTCCACGACCCTAAACAAATACGACCATAATCAGTGGCTATAATTGACTCTCCCAGCCTGTGAAACGTCTCAGACTGGTCTGGGTTAGATGTGAGATGTTATTCGCAGTCCAACGTCAGCTGGCCGGTCCTCTAACTGCGCCCCGAGCTTGAATGTTAGTCGATATCTTGGCTGCATAATTGAGGCTGGTGTGAATCCTTCTTGGCTTACTATAGGCACCACTCACATCAACATGGAAGGGCATACAGAGTGGATAAATAAGTTAATAAATGGTTGTATTGGCTGATGAGAGGTATTTGCATCTACGTTATTAAAATGATAACTCCAACGAGACCGTAGAATATGGTCCTCAAGTAAATCTACACCAAGATGGTTGCTTCGCTATTACAAACTCGACTATCCGCTTGCCCCAGATTTAAACAGAAATGGTGGATAAACAGGCTTAGAAGTTCTCCTTGCCCCAGACAAAAGAGAATCTGTGTGTATGTTAGCTCAGGATCTTATATGATATCCACAACGTGAAGACTTACCCAGGCTCGGTGTACTTGTTACAGTACACATGCAGAGCACTTCCCAGAGCTTTGGGTCCGCAGAAGAAGACTCCCGCCTCAGCAGGACTGTGCAATTTCCTGATACCCCTAAAGATCATGTCCCAGTTAGGTCTGCCAAAGTTTGTCGGACTGCGCAGACCCGTAATGGTATCCTTATCTGCGTTTGCGTCGTTGATCATGATATTTGTCGCATCGTCGGCCTTGATCTTGGCTGTCAAATACGTGTGAATCTCGATGCGGTGGTCCAGGTCCTGCGCCTCGACTGCCAGCAGCAGTGAGCGGAACCACTCAAACGACTCAAAGTCACGGCAGATCCAGAAGAAGTAGACCTTGGATAGTCGAGTCTTCTTCTGAGGGTAGTTCATTCGGTACCAGATGGACTTGAGGATGGATGCGAAGGGCGTCACACCGATACCGGCACCCACGAGGACGGACACTTCGTACTTGAAGACATCTTCGGAGGCGGAGCCAAAGGGACCGTCGACGTAGACCCTAGGGAGAACGCGACGGATAGCCGGGTCGACTTCGGCCTCGCTGCCCTCAAGACCAACGACCTTGCTGGAATCGACCGCCTTCTTATCCCACTCACAACCCAATGCCTTGGAAAGTTCCTTGGTGAAGTCACCAACGCAGCGAATGTGAACCGAGATGTAGTCCTCCTCAGGGGCGCTGGTCAACGTGAAAGGGTGGTACTGCCACAGTGACACAGCCGGACAGCAGAGAAAAATGTACTGGCCGGCTCGCGTCTTTGTGTGCTCCTTTTTCATTTGAATCTCGCAAACGTTGCTAGGATGCTGAATGACCTTGGTAATGTATGTCCTGTGACGACCTCGCACCTCACGCGCAATACGCTCGGCCAAGTAAATGAAGCCGCTGTACATCCAGTACTGCCAGAAGACTCCCACAGCCGAGGACCCTACGCTGGTGCAGAATGGGGCGACATCTGGCTGAATCATGCAGAAAGCTCCGTGGATGGACCAGAAAAAGAAGAAGACGATAAACATGTGGTGAGTGTACCAGAACCGCTCAAAGTTTGCTCGTCGGGGCTTCTCGGTAGACGTAATGACCATGCCCATCAATGCAATAAGCATAACGTAGCCAGTCCACCCCGGGCCAGACACGAAGTTAGCGAGCAGCCAGCCATAGATACCCAGGTTGTACTTGATAGCGACCTGCGCAAGGTTGTTCCAGTGCGCAACGGTGTGGACCCAGGACCAGAAAACGATGGACCAGGCAGTGACGATGTGGAAGCTGATGTTTTTGTCAAACTGAATAATACCGTTGAGCGGAGTTTGGCGCAGTAACGAGATGAGAGTTCGGCAGACGGGGAAGAGGATGATGGCGACATCGACGTGAAGAACCAGAGCGGCGGAACGAGCAATGACAAAAGTGAAGCCAAAGGTTTTGCGCGAAGATTCGAGACTTTCCTTCATCGCGTAGTGGACGCAGGCGAACGAGAAAATGAGGGCGTGTAGGAGCATAAAGACGAAGACGAATCTTGAAAATTAGTTAGTCTCAACCTCATCTATATCCATGATGAGAGAGCATAGCAACACCACTTACACTCTTCGATAACCTTCGTTGATCATCCAGCGATCAAACTTTTCCTTGGACGATAGTTCCACTTGCTTCTCTTGTGTCATTTCGCCGGATAGAAGCATGCGCGTTAGGGGAGACCATCGCGATCGCTCGGATGGTTTCTCCCCCCAATCTTGGAGTTGGTAGCTCATGATGAGCGTGTGCGACTATGTCGAGTCGGATACCGAGTCAAATAGTAATGAAATCTCTTTCCAGGGTGCAATAGAAGTCGGTTGATGCGATCGCGCTGCTGCCCTTGGATTCCAATCTCGTCCAACAACGATAACCTCGGCGTGGGGTCGTGTCGATATTCAGAACCAGCTGAACAGGTCGATAAATTCGGTCCAACAGTATACACAAGAAGAAGAATAAAGATGCTGTCTAGAGCCCGAAAATTAAACAAACGCAGATACTCATCCCACGATCAAAGGAGTATGAAAGAATGAGAGGAAGGAAGTTCAAAAGAGAAAGCAAGGGTTCAAAGAGTAGAAACCAACCGTGAAACCCATCCGCCTTCAAGGGGTCTAGACAGCAGTAGTATGATTTTATTTCCTTCGCCCTCGGTTTCTTGGTGGGAAAAAAACGGAGTTGGCGGACGGACTTGATACCAGGCACAGACGGCCAGCGTCCGGGGTTGGCGCTTGGCATGCACCTAAAGGCTTCTAGCGAGAGGCTCTAAGAACCCTTTTCTGTGAGCATCAAATTCGAGAGCGAGACGCAGTCCAAACACGCCATTTCAGGAGCTATTCTGTGTCATGGCATGGTCCAACCGAGGTACACACTAGACACTGGACACTAGGGGTACCTAGTCATGACATTCATCAGTAAAGCCTCGCCTCCGAATGGATGCTAAATGCATCTCCCTCCAGCGATTGGAACTCTGATAACCTCTAAAATCGATCATCAACCAACTAGACTAATTCATCGTCCGATTCCACCAGCAAAAGATGGCACGAGTCGTTCACTCACTGGCTATCAACAAACAGCAATGATTGGCCCCCGTCCGCGCTTGGTCTGAAACCCCGTTGTTACAGGTTTGACAAGACTTGGCCCTCCCGGGCATGTCGCACCGAGAGCGGGGCCTAACTTTGAATCTCGGACCATGAATGGCACGACCAGTGAGGCACGTACAGTAACTTTACCTCAGCTTTCGCCTTGAATGTAGAACCGCTTTATTGCTTTGGTAACAACTTAAACGATGGGAAACCAAGCCGTTAGTGTATCAGACATAGAGAACTTTGAGGTTGTCTATGTATGCCTTTGAGATAAGAATGTATTGGTACCTCGATGTAGCTGATAGTACAGACTCGATCCTAGCTGTTCTAGGCCAGCATAATCTCCGTGAGTGACTACAGCAAAATATGATATTGAAGATTACCCAGTGCCTCCTTATTGTATAGCCTTGGAACTTCTAATTTCTTGGCCCTCTCAGAGCTACAAGACGTTGCTTTCCACTTGCCCTCATGTTAGAGCCCCCTCTCAAGAATGCTCTTAAGAAATCTTTGAATCATAGAGACCGTTCCATCTTTGTCTCTCTTCCGTTTCAGTACCATCATCCGAGACATACGCGACCTCAGAACATCCTCGTCATTGTCTCTTCACATGAGGAACACCTTCCTCGTCGACCAGTCGTAAACCTATATCAAACAATGTGGTCCACCTCTAAAGTTCTCCATTTCAGCATCTTATAGTCAATAGCGGAAGTATCATGGCCCTACCGAACATCATTCTCAACAGTTCATCCATACAAACCTTGTCATAATCTCCACACCCCGAGACAAGTCAGATGCCAGTTGCAACTCCCCGACCGAGCATTAGCGCGCTCCATGTTACCATTCTTGTCAACAACCTCGTCCCTGTCAGCGCCTATTCGCGATCATCATAGGCGCCAACTTATATCATGACGTAGCCTCCATGCGCGAGTGACCATCTGCTGGCGCTTCATAAACTTCATTTTGATCCTATGTATCATTACTCGTGTTGACCATCTAAGACATCACTGATATTCAAGCACCACTATGGAAACATTCACAGAGAAGCCAGTACTAATAGAGAGACAAATTGTATACGCTGCCTGTTTCTGGATGCCAAAAACACATCGTCAATGCAAACCCAAAATCCAGCCGCATGATATCCCTTAAGAACTAGTCTGTTTGTCTGGTGTCTTTCCTCCCCTCAAGTTGCTGCTCATCCACTCCTCAGCGTTACTCACTGCCTCATCAGCCGCAGTCAAAGCCTCGATTCAGGCATAGTACCCATCTGGGTACCGCAGACCAAAGACATGTCGCAACAGCATGCGAAGCTTTCACTCGATCGTTTCACGTCGCTTCATGATAGGGAGGGTAAATCCACCCCAAGTCTAACCGCACCGACCCTTGTTGTTCGCTTTAAATGGCATACTTTCGAGTCCACTCCCGAGCTGTGGCCTCGTATCGGGGTCGGTCAGTCTTGTAGACATGGGCAATCTCGGGCACCAGAGGGTCGTCAGGGTTGGGATCCGTCAACATCGAGCAGATGGACAGAAGAACTGGTTGATTTGTTAGTGTCCGAAACTAACCACAAAGGTTCTCAGAGTTGGGCATACCTTTAGAGATGGTCAACGCAGGGCTCCACTGGTCACGAAGAATGTCCAGGCAGATGCTGCCGTTGGAGTTGATGTTGGGGTGGTAGATGCGGGTAGTGAAGTTGACCTTGGGAGGCTTGAAAGGGTAGTCGGTAGGGAAGTGAATCGCGAGGAAAAAGACACCGCCGGAGTATGGGGACTCGCTCTGTAAACTGTGGTCAGCCAAGTTCTTGATTGCGAAATATGGATGCAGGTGCACCGGTATGCGGCTGAGGGCTTCGCCACGCCCATAAGCCATGTTGCCAGGCAGCGCATCCATAACAAAGTCGAGAGAAAAACTTACAGGTCCCATAATCGTAGCTTGCCAGTGGAACTATTCACAACTGTCAGCCGCTTGTTCAAACAACAGTACTCGTTCTTCGCAGAGCAGAGTCTTCCCGCAGTCATGACGGCTTTTACAGCCACGTGCTTATCAAGGTGGGGGAGGGGTGATGCCTACCAGATCCTCGCCAACGGGGCCGGCAGAGCAGGATGAAGGAGGGTCTCTGCACAAAAAAAGTCAGCATCGATTCATCATAGAGACGAGATAGCCATGAGGGTTCAAAAGTCGTAGAGGATTTTGATATCGTCGGTCGTCGCTAAGGACCCCGCTTACCAGCACCCCCACCTGACGTCTTTGGGCGTCCAACTTGACCCCTCGGGCCTTGGATGAGAGTAGACTTACCGGCCGAGATCAGTGAGCTCCTTGTTGATGCGCTTAAGAGCCATTTTGTGATGTGTAGAGGGGGTATCTAAGAAGTGTGTTGCGAGTTATCGCGGTCGCTCTGGGTTGGGAAAGACGTTAGTCGAGGGGTTACGAGACGAGCGGTCGGGGAGAAAGGTTTCGAAAGGACGCACTATAATGAGGTGGGATCGTCCGAGATAAACAAGAGACGAAGATCGGTTTATGTTGTTTGTGGGAAAGATGTGTTGGTTCGTTGAGTATGTAAGCGTAAAGAAATTCAGTCGAGGCTGAAAGGGTAGAGAGGCGGGATTTGGAGGAAGATGGTTCGTTCAAATGGGGTAGGAAGAAGGGGAAGAGGGTCAACAAAGAGCAGAGGTGAAGGAAGGAGTGGCTGCGCTGGCATTCTGGCAGCCCGAAAAGTCAGGTTTTTTTAGGCGCTCCATTGCTGTGACTGGCTACTGGGCCACAACTGGGCCACAGCCCGCTGTCCGCCGTACAGAGGGGACACCGCCACTGTATTTGTGAGCGAATCAGTGTTTAGTGGTACCCGAGCACTAACAGCTGGCTACAGATTTTTACGTTGGGCCTTGATACAGTGGAGGGCACGATTTTTCATGTATCCGTACCCAGAGGTAGCTGTGCTGTGCTGCACTGGGTTTGGTTTGGCTTGGCTTCTGGCTTGTTCTTCGCCCAGCTTCGATGGCTAATGCGCCATCAGATGCTTATTTACCATTACAGTACGATTAGATGGCGTCTAGAAGGCTGGAAGTGGCCAGGCTCAGCAGCGGTGAGTAATATCTTGGTGGCGGCCGAAGCCGGGAGGATAGGTACCTGGGACTGCGTATAGACTTTGCCAACATGGGGTTTTCCAGATGATTCTGCTACTCAACTCCTTGACTCCTTGACTCATACATGATTCGTGCGTGGCCAATATTAACGGTTCGGCATAAAGTCAAACGCGATCGCTACGGGGATGACGGTGCTTTCAAGTGCATAATAACTAACGCTTCCCGAACCCGGGCCCGGATGCGGATGCGGATGAATCTGCCCGGACGGCATCGCCGGTTCGTGGCCTACAACGCATTGGCCATCCTCTGGCAACGTCTAAAAGGGGCATGCCTCCAACGACGTCACCGGTTTTTTTTTTTTTTACTATCGTGAGAAGGGTTCAGTACAATTACGGGTCAAGTGGGTATTATTGAACAAAGCACAAAGCGATTCGGCCTTCCACATGTTGGAAAACTTTAGAATAGATTACTATAATAACTAGAGCATACTTTAGGCATACTTGAGGCAACCTTAAGGATAAAGTGCGTAAGTCATTCTGTCATTTCTTAACAAAAGTTAGGTAGACATCTCGATTATTTCCTAGACCTCTTGCCAGTATAATAATGCAGGGCAATCTTTCATGCAGTGTGGTTGTTTGAAACCGCGAGACAACTTTTGTTCGATGGCCTAGGATGCCAGGCTGCGTGATTGGATAAGTGCGTTTGCAACGGGGAATGTTTGATTTCCAAGCATCTATAATACGGGTATGCACCTCAATGGCTCTTTTATGATCGCCTCCTTACCAATCATCTTTCGATCTTACACAAACGCTTGAATACCAGTAATAGCCCGTCCCAGGATGAGACCTGTAACATGTTTGTTAGTACTCAGTATCAAAATGTATGTATGTAAGTAAACGTACTGTGAATGTCACTCTGGCCCTCATATGTCTGCGTCACAAAAAGGTTTGCCACATGACGGCCAATCATGTACTCATCGCTCGCCGCGTTACCTCCAAAGATCTCCTGGAGGAGACGAGCATTTCGGAGCGCAGCATCGCAGTTTTGTCGCTTCACCATGCTAATCATCTCGGGTGTCGCCTTGCCCTCGTCCTTAAGGCGACCAACTTGGATAGCCGCGAGTGTGCCGTAGGCGGCGTCTGTTGTCGCATCGGCGAGCTTCTTCTGCACAAGCTGGTACTTGGCGAGGGGGTTGCCCTTGAACTGCTTGCGCTCGAGAGCGTAGGTTCTGGCGCGGGCGATGCAGTCCTCCAAGGCGCCCATCACACCCAGAGCGATACCATATCGAGCGTTGTTTAGGCAGCTGAAAGGACCCCTGAGGCCTTCGACGTCCGGGAACATGTTGATATCCGGGACGGGGCAGTTGTCGAGCTGAATCATGCCCGTAATCGAGGCTCGAAGACCGTTCTTGTCCTTGATAGCTGGCGTCTCAAGTGTACCTGCGGGACAGTCCTTGCGTTCAACGAGGAAACCTCGAATCTTGCCTGTCTCTTGTAGCTTTGCCCATACCAGCATCACATCTGAAATAGGACTGTTTGTGATCCATGTCTTTGAACCACTTAGAGAGTAGTAACCCTTCTTGGTCGGATGCGGCTTGGCCACCGTCTCCATACTACCAGGGTCGCTGCCGTGATTAGGTTCCGTCAGGCCAAAAGCACCGAGAAGCTTGCCCTTAGCCATCTGGGGGAGAAACCTCTCTTTTTGTTCAGCAGTGCCGTGTTCAAAGATACCGCCCATCACCAAAGAGGACTGGACGGACATGCCAGATCGGTAGCCGCTGTCTACTCTCTCTACAGCTCTTGTGATCAGACCGCCAGCAACGGAGGACACGCCAGCGCAGTCATAACCTTCGATCGTAGCGCCCAGAAGGCCAAGCTCGCCCATCTCCTCGAGAATCTTGGGGTCGTAGGACTCGTCGCGGTAGGCCTCTATAAGACAGACAGACATTAGCGGGGTGTATGTGGATATTGGATTTGAGACAACTCACGTAGCACGCGAGGCAGCAATTGCTCTTGGCAGTATCTCTCTGCAGTCTCTCCAATTGCTCGCTCCTCCTCAGTCAAGAGGTTATTCGAGGCCAAGGGATCCTCCCAATTGAAGGTTGGCCCCGATGCCGAGGCAAAGGTCCTCGTAGCGCATGGCCGCAGAAGAACGGCAGCTCTTCGCGCGCATTGTCTAAGGATAGGGCGGAACATTATGGGAGAGGTGATGGTGGAGCGAGGATGATGTGCAATAAACCAAGAGTCTCGAGGCGACGTCAAGTAGTCAAAGATGTTGTAAATTGAGCTTGAGGCGACAAGTCAAAGGGCGCCGGCAATTGAAGTCCACCATGAAGTCATCCGACGCGAACCGGAGCCGTCACGACACTAAAACCCCAGCTTTTGACCCCGGAACCGAGGCACACAGCACAGCTACCAATTGGAGTAAGAGTATGCGAGTGATGCATTGAACATGAGAAACATTACCCAGATCTGTGTCATTTCGGGTCAAAGATTATCTTGCCGATAATTGATTCGGAAAGTTTTATTGAATACCGATACAACTAAGTCTGCTACGTACCAGTATTGAATCGGGTCCATGTCCCGAACCCAAACCCTGCCACACATCCAATGATCGATCAGAATTGCAGACCAGCTGCCTCGGATAGGAAACCTCCCCTGGCGCCGCGATCTTGGAAATCTATCGACGTTATGCCTGTTCTGTCTGAGGCTTGGGTTTCTCTGCATCCTTTCTTGCCATGTCACTCAATCGGTCAAGGTCCATTGTCCCCAAGACCATCCCTGCTACAGCTAGCTGGCGAGTGCCATCTTGAGCTACCGGAGCCGGCATGATCGGCACCGAATCGTCGGTAGATGAATTGCCGCGGTTGGCCTCTGAGTCGCGTGCCCTGCGTCTACGCTCTCTGCCAGCTTGAGACCTCGAATCATCTGTTGAAACAGACAGTGAAATTGAAGAGATTGACCGACTCGATCCAAGCTGAGATTTCTAGGGATACGCTCGTCGAAGTCGACTCTCAAACCGGTTGAGTAGGCTTGTTGGAGTTGTTGGCTGGGAGAGGGGACTGTGCTGACGAGGGCTGTTACGCGAACTCGTCGAACCCGGTGTTGAATGCTATGTGAAGGTTTATTAGTGAAAAACATCACTCAAGCGACAGTGAGTCAATTCTCACCCATGGATGGTTATGTCGATAACCCAATTCTGGACAAGATTGCACCGCTTGTTCTTGGTGCATTATATGGAATGACGGCCCATGCAACACAATATCTTTTTCTTTAGGGTCGTATCCCGGCTTCCCACGAGGCATTCTCATGGAATTTCCATGCCTTGACGACTGGCCGTATGTTCGACTTGGTTCATGGGGGGATTTGGGGTGGGCATTGGCGTTGCTGGAAGCCCCCTTTGTTGGTTGAAGATTCTCCGCAGAAGGACCGGAATCCATCTCAGAAACGTCGGATGGGATCGACCATCGCATGCTTCAGGAGGCTAGCAAGGGTAGATATTTTGAAAGAGCCGGATAATGAATAAGGTCAAAATTGTGACGATATCAGGAGAGTGAAGGAAGACGGTGTCATTGATGAGAACCCTTCTACAGACAGCACCTATACACAGTACGGGTGGGTACGTTGAATAAAGGGTAAGGTACCTATCGCAGCAACTTGGAAGTCATTCCTGTTATCATTCCCGAGGACGTCCATCGCCATTGCCTCCCGAAAGAATTCCGGAAATGTTCGTCTCAAAGTACCGCCTGACACAATAATTTGATCCCTGTATCGTGTTACCTATCCTTAACCCATGGCCTGACAACCAAACATGCGTGATGGCAGCAATCAATTGGGAATTATATATCAGAAAACCCAAAATAAAACACAATTACTACTTCTTCTTCATTATCATACCCAAAGATTCAACACGATCGACAATCTTCTTTAGTTGTATGGATCGCACTAACGCACGTGGCCAGGGTCCTCCGGCATTCGGTACTTGGTCAGCTAACTTTATTCACATCCATCCGTCCATGATAAAACATCATGACCTCCATATTTACTCTCATACACAATGCAAAATGACGGTCAACACAGGTGAAATGCCGCAATTGGTGCAGGCCATTAACTTGGTGAGAGAAGCATTGCCATCGTCGTCGTTGAAGGCCCATCAACTAACCTCCGATATAGGCTGCCAAGAACAACAGCAACAGGCTTCTTCGTGCCTGGTTCTATGTACCCTTGGGCCTCACGGCAATACTCGCTGTTTGCTTTGGAGTTGATTCCATATTCTACAAGTTCAATGTTGCATTTCCTGCTTCAGTTACTTGTATGATGTTGCTCTTCTTTGCCCTCATAGCAAGTGAGTCACTATTGGGCAGCCACAAAACAAGGAAGCTGGTCAACCTCATTGACGTGCCTGTAAGTGAATGATGCTTTCAAAAATAGGGTCCTCAAATCTGACGTCTGTTAGGCTGGCTGGTCGCTTCGATGGATGGGCGTCCTCTTCACGCCGTCTTTCGTCCTGCTGCCACTAAGTCCGCAAATCGGCATTGTGGAAGTTATGATCATAATTGCGATATTCAGTACGTCACTCATCTAGATCATGACATAAAAACTGCATCTGACATTTATAGTCATCGGCTTCTTTATCATGATGGCTCTGGCAGCATGGATCACTCGCGGCCTTCAGCTCGCTCGTGGTGCGTCAAGACGCTCCAAGTCGCAGCGCGCCGAAGAACTCGGCCGTCAGACACCAGATATCCCAATAGGTGAGATGAGCTATCCCGGTATCTCACGTCGGACGAGTGTCTCCCAGGCTACATCGCAGATACCCCTAGTTTCTGCGCCTGGTTCCGAGCCGACATCGGCGGCGCCATCTCAACCACCATCTCAACCACCATCCGTACCACCATCCCGGCCTCAGAGTCCACCCCAATTGCGACTCCAGGAGCATCACTACTCAAACGGAAATGCGCCAGAGAATGCGGTTGAAGCTCTTAATCCGCCCACTATTCCTGCACAAGTTCCTCTGCCACCGCCTAAGGCAGAGTTGTGGGCGGCTCGTATATCGGCAAACCTGGACGTTTCGATTTTCATAGGATTGTTCCTCTTCATTGGAATTCCGCTCTACTATTCGACTGGCTATGCCATGCCTGTTCATCTAGCAATTAACATTCTCGCCTGGTTCGGTGCCATGGCCATACCAGCCAAGTGGAAACAGTACCTTCATCCAGTCCTAGTATCGTCCCTCGCAACTGTGCTGGTTATATGGGCGCTCGCAGCAATCCGGGGAGACAGTTTGACATCAACACTCCATGCCTACCGCACAGGTGCAAAGTACATCCAACTATGGCGTAACGCAACGCAGAAACAGGACCTTCTCCCTGGCGCAGGCGACGTCTTTGGCACTCTTCTCGACGCCAGCATCGTGGCCCTCGCCCTCCCCATGTTTCAGTACCGTCGTGAGCTTCGCACGCACTTCATCTCCATCTTCGTCCCCAACGTTGTCATCAGCGTCGGCTCGCTACTTGTGTACCCGCCCTTGTGCTACGCTTGCGGTATTTCGGCCGCCCGCAGCCTCGCTTTTACTTCACGTAGCCTGACTCTCGCGCTCGCGGTCCCTGCGACCGTGAACCTCGGCGGTGATGTTAACACAGCAGCTGCGTTGGCTATCGTCAGTGGAATCCTAGGCGCTGTGCTCGGTGCGCGAATATTGCGCTGGCTGCGAGTTCCCGAGGACGACTATGTGACTCGTGGAGTGACGCTGGGGGTTAACTCGAGCGCCATTGCAACAGCGGTTCTGTTACGAACGGATCCTCGAGCTGCAGCTTTGTCGAGTCTGTAGATGAGTTTGTTTGGCACAATCACTGTATTATTCACATCAATACCACCCGCAGTAACGTTTATACGAGGGCTTGTAGGTCTGTGATCGTGTAAGTGACAATTAGATGCTCCGTGCTCGAAAAAAAGATGGGATTGGATAACAGCTTAACCCCTCATTTGGATTGTCGTTTCAGAATATGACTATTCAATCACAAGGGTCGACATTTGGTATATACGTTTGCCGCGGAACCCGCAGGCTGGTTGGAAAGAAACTTGAGGAGTTGGCAAATTCCGTCATATTTCTAATTTATGCATATAAAAATGAGGATATAATTTGCGCCATATATAATAAGCTTTAACATTATTAACATCTTTTGTCAAATAGTCAAATAACAAATGGTTTGAGTACATGTATACCTAACATTGACCGAAACTTACTCCTATTAGCCGGGTTGTTAGACCGTATGAATTAGTAAATGATGCATGATCTTCAACCTGAGTACTACGGATTTTGGCTCAGATATAGCACGATTCCATGCCTCGGTCAACATCCATAGTCTCAACGTGGACTGCGCTATTTGTCACGTTAGCTTGGTGTACACCGTCAGTTTGCGCAAGGTCCCATGACGGCAATTAACTCCACACGATGCCTTGTCGCGTGGCACACGCAAGCAAACACGTTATCGTCGTATTTTTATTGAATAACGAAACTTGGGTATAATATTGAAAATATCGAGATAAATCAGTCATCCAAGACTAGGTATGAAATACACAAAGGCCAACTCTCCGTGCTCCCATCTGATACGTATATCAAAGTAAAGGTGAACAAGATGCCCTGAACGCCGCCGTGAAATCGTGAGACCATGAGTCGTAACGCGTGAAAAGTATTCGAACAAAAAGGGAACTAGCGGGATGGTATGTACTCATGATATGATGTAAATGCCGACTTTCGGGTGATTGTGATGGTGCCGTGTAAGCCGAGTTTCAAAGAGTTTGTTTCCTAACTCTGCTCATAGAGCCTGATTACCCCTTGATACGTCAGTCCAGGGGTCTTTTGCCATGGAGTGTAATGTAAGCATAGCTTACCATCCTATTCCAAGGTACAGACTGGTTGTTGACTCGGAAAATAATGCCGCAGCCCATCACTTGCTAAACGCCCGGTTGAGCCTCATAGTCATTTGGCTTCTCTGCTCTTTTGCTTCGCTGCAAACGCCGCACTCGCCGCTGACTACGGTGCCAGTAACTCGGGAGACGTATTTGCCGCATACAGCAAAGCAGGGTGTAGTTCCCACGGGCTGTTCGCCGACGCGACGACCACAAGCCTGACAGATGAGAGTGCCGAGATTGGCGTAGCACATTCTGGGCCGAGGAGTTGTAGACAGTGAAGTGTTACGCCGTGGGGAAGAAGAAACGGTCGTTCAGGTTGTAGTTTGAGGTTCGAGTTTGCTTCTCTATGAGAGATATAACGTGAAGGGTGACGATGAACAACAACAGACAGCACAAGAGAGACGGAATGAAAGGCGAAAAGACATGTAAATGTAATGAGAAGTCGAGATAGAAAGCTTTAGATACAGAAACGGAACCGACAATAGTGCAAACGAAGAAACACTGATCAAACAAAGATGCGTTTGTCAAGGGGAAGAGTCAAGCTTCAAGAGCTTGGGCGAAGTATTTGCAGAAGAATAAGAAGAAGAGAGTTTTGTTGCAGTTGTTGAAACGAGGGAAATAAAGTTGAAAGAGGAAGAATGGAGGTAAGATAAGGCGAGTGCTACCTTGCTAGGTACGGTAGATAGATAGGTAGGTACAGTAAAGAAGAAGGGGAAGCGTGACACAAGCTAAGCTGTCGTGACGGGATCTCTCTCACTTAAAGGTATCCATCCATACAGCTCTACCTTGTCTTGTCTTGCCTCGCCTTGCCTTACGGATCCGCGAGTGGGACAATGCTGTTGGAGAGGAGGGGGAGAGGACCTCTGACTGACTTCTCAGCCTACCTACTACCTGCCGACTACTCTTTTCGGGGTCCAAGTATACTATAGGTAACTACTTATAGTAAGGTAGGGTTTGGTTACGGTATATGCGCCGATGTACGGATATGTAGTGGAGGTATTAGTCACTCATTGACTTGAAACATAGACTGACAGCTACAGTCCATATCCATCGTGAACCACCAGTGTATCAGTCACTCACTCATGACATCTCGTATACTAATAGAATAATACCCACTCCCATCTTGTCGTGCTTTGGCCCTTCTCTCCCCTCACCGACTCATCCGCCCACTCGCTTGGCCTCGCCTCGTCTCGCCCTGGGAAAAACAAAGCGGAGAGTGCCATTTACGTGCAGTAAACTTAGTGGTAACGCATTGGGTGGGAACTGATCCTTGCTTTGTAAGTACCCATCCATTAGAGCTTCTCGAAAAAAAGAACCCTCCATCCCGTGCGCCCTCTGGGAAAATTCCCCTAGTCGCAGTGAAGATCATTGCCCCCAATTAGCGACAAGTTGCCCCTCCCCCTCTGACCACGTTGATCATGTTGCCCAATGCGACGTCACGCAGTTGAGACTGTTGACGGGTCTTCATTCTGGACGGTAAAAGAAGACAAAAAAGAAAAGTGACGGTGGAATTGAGAAATCATCGCTTATCCTCATTATAACATTGCGTGCTTAAAGGTACATTTACTAGGTAGGTACAGTATAGATAACACCAACACGGGTCATATGCCTCAGCTGTCACGGATCCTTCGGGTTCAAGACGCCAAACCATAACTAGCCAAAACATGGGGTCCCTGACGACTCGTCAAACGGTAGAGTGTGTGTGGCTGAGCATCTAGGGGAGGGGAAGGGGAAGACACTTGATGGAGGCCGAGGACTACGGGAGCACGACACAGTCAATACGGCAATGTGCCTATAAACTCGAGGCTTATCGTGATCGTCAAACATCCATTGTGCACGAGGTCCAATTGTCTGCTTCTGACAACTCAAACACGGGCCAAGCCTGACATCATAAGCTTCATCTACAACACCTTTTACCCGTACACGCCTTGAGCCATCAGATGCCACAAGGGAACAAGACCAATCACACAACTCTATCGTGCCAGAGTCTTGTCCATGAAAACGCCCGCATAATGTCACACCCATTGTCTGTCTCCCAGTATTATGTTCGTGCTCGGCTCCAGTAAGACTATAGCCTCAGCTGGTTGTCGCCACCTTCCTCTTTGTACAACGCTGAACAACTTACAACGCCCTTCCCATAACATGCATTTCCCTGAAAGGCGTGTCTCGTCATCCTAATTTCCCCCGCAGCGCGTCTACCTCTCTTTGCAGAGCGTCAAGGTCAGCCAGGATGTCAATACTCTTTCCTGGCTCATTCGCCGGTTGCGGAGATGTGGGACCTGAACCCATCGTAGCTCCAGCATCATTAGGTTCCTCGGTAACTTGACTCGATCCAGCCTTGCCGACACCATCAAGGCTTGTTCTTCTGGGTCCTTCTACGCTACCCTTACTACTGCCTCGTTGTCTTCGAGGTGGTGGAGGCGGAGCAATTGAATTATGAGGTTTTGATTCAAATGAGATTCGTCGGCTGTTGCTGTCAACACTTCTGATGCTAGCGGGTCGTCTAACAGATGTGTTGCGTGCAGGCGGTGGTGGTGGAGCCCAAGACTTAGTCGCTGCAGGTTGGCTGCCAGATTGAGAATCTCGAGGAGGTGTTAAGTCAAGTGTCGAGGATTGACGCAGCTGTGAAGGTGTCGAGGTTGTGCTCATATCAACGTCCAGAGACGGGGCTGAAGATGACGATTGACTCAGGTCTGCAGCAAAGCTGGAAGCCACACCTGCTGGTATCTGCGTCGATTGTCTCGAGCCATGATGAGACCTTGGTGGTGGCGGCGGAGGCACCCCGCCATGAGAGTCACGGCGGTTGTGTTCAGGTCGAGATTTCATAGACGATGATCGCGACAAGTTCTCGTCGTGGTGGGAGAACTGATGATGTGATAAGCCCAGACCAGTAGCATATATCTTGCTCTCTCCCCTCGCGTGCCCCCTTCGTGGCGGTGGTGCTGGAACTACTTTACGGCCGTTTCCTGGCGGTTCTGGCGATGTGAGGCCTACATCAGCCTCGGCTTCTGGAACCTTGCCAGCTGCCTCACGATCAAACGGTGACTCGGTTCCTTCTTCCAAACTTCTTCGGACAGGCGCGGGCGGAAGCGGCTTATTCATATCCGATGGCGACAAGGGCGTGAGGGCTTCCGGAGAAGCATGTCTGCCAACCAGATCCAGCTTAATGGACTTCCCATGCCGAGAGCTGGGCGGCGGTGGTGGTTTCTTGCTGCCTCTAGAACTAACTTGAGCCGACGTACTCGAGTCAGAAATGCTCGCTTGGTCAAGGTCATCTTCCGGGGTATCCGAAGCTTCTTGGGATATGAGCGACGTCTCTTGAAGTTCGTTGCTGGGAGATGATGCATTCTTGGAGCCATCATGCGATGTTTCACGGAAAACAGAAGGACGGTCTTTCGTATCTCTTGCTGGCAGGGGCATTGACTGGCGAATTCGGGGTGGTGAAGACTTGTCCGACTCCGAATTGCCTGTCATGAGCAGTCGCTTGAAGGAATTGACGTCCAGGGACCTTCTGGCTGTGTTGGCAGCCTTAAGCGCATGACCTTCTTCCTTCCGCTCCTGCTCAAGCTGCTGCTCTGCAGCGGGAGAATCTATATCTCGTAATGTCTTGCTAAACGGGTTCCCCGGGACTTGACCGCCAGTTCGACCATGACCATGGGCAGCAGCCGCTACCATCTCGCGATCGCTATCATCGGTAGAGGTCGCATCGAACGGATCGTCTTCGTTTTGTTGGTTGGCGCTATGTTGTGCAAAAGAAGGAGCAGCGAATGCCCATTCGGGTGAGTCGGGAGAGAGCGGTGGCGGTGAAAGGACGCGGACCTTTTTGGTGATCTTTGATTTTGAATCACCGGTCGAGGCGTCAGCTTGCTGGAAGCTCGTTGGAGGTGGTGGAGTAGATGCTGTTTCGATTGAATCGAGAGTAGGGAGACGAGCAGCAGCGGAGGGTGTTTGGTTGGGAAAAGTAGCTGTATCTACCGTAATGGCAGTGCTCTTGCGAAACGGATTAGACGAGGCCATGGTGAACTCTCGCGGGTCTCGTCTGATTGCTATAATTCAAGCTTATCGTTTTGCGTCACGGGAAGATCGGAAAGGAATTCTGGATTCTGATGCGGTAATAGGTCAAGGCGCATGCGAACATAGACTGTCCGCCATCTTCGGCACAGCCGGGCAGGAACTTGTGTGAGGCGAGTGGAGGTTAGGCGGCAATGGAAGCAACAAGAAGAGGGCAGACGCAGACGGTGAGATGTTGAGGTTAGTAAATGCACGGGTCTTGCAGGCAGCCTTGTAAAGAAATGGTGTTCAGGCTATAAAAGATGCAAGGTAAGGTAACGCAGCGCAGGACGTGGCCCCCGGAAGGATCGGTCAAGACGGGGAACGTAGGATGCAGGACGGAGTTGGGGACGCAGACGCAGGCGCAACCTTGGCTTGGCTGGGCTTGGTAGAGTCAGTCACTGGGAATGGATCTGGCGATGCCGCTGAAGATGCGCTCTAAAGTGGGCTGAAGTCGTCAGCGGCTTCAGGGCTATTGCGTACAGGTACAGGTATCTTATCGCTAACGGTGCCTGGGTCCTGGGTCCAACGCAGAATCGGGTCACTTTCAGGGGATAGACCGTGGCACGATGGGGAAGAGTTTAGAAGCCTGGGCTCTGGAGCAGGCAGGCAAGTCAGGCAGGGAAGAGACGGGGACAGAAAGAATCGACAGGAGAAACGAAGAGAGAATGGGCGATGATCATTGACGGGCATGAGGAAGCACGGGCCATCCGGGAGCTTACTCTGCTTGACATGACCACTGGAGGGGCACAATACCGCTGACGTTGGGCTTTGCTGTCATTCCATGCGCCCCTACAAACAAGGTACGTATTGTCATAGCTCTGCCCTCGGTAATCTACACGACAGCCAAGTACAGGTACAGGTCCCTGAAACTCACGTTGGGACCTGAGGCACGTGAGCTTGGTGACAACGGAATAGCTGAAATGTCTCATTCCACGCCCCTGCAGCCTCCAGATAGACTCTCAAGTTGGGTATATTGCTGACAATGTGCGAAGAGTACTATAAATCTCACGGACTAGGCAGTCTACGCCGCATAGTTTGATGAACTAATATTCTCACCGTTCCTCGTTATGACTCCAATGATCTCACCGTAACCTCTACCTTTCTACCAAAATCCTCAGTGTAAGTGCTCTGAGAGGCTACCTTCGGCTCCCTAAATAGACGCCACGGGTGCAAACTCAATTTGGTGGTCCCACTTTATCGACTACAATTCTTTCCCAAGCTGGTCAGCAACACACTCAACCACGGGATCACGGTGAGAGCCAACACCTTAGCAAAGGCAGATGACAACTATGCTTGATCGCTAGGAAACTCTTCGATCAAGGTCTCATATCTCTAATCGTTCAATTAAAGCTGAAGAGCGTTCTCAATACTCTGGAAGATTATCGCAAGGCCACTTACACGCATAACAAGGCTGACGCGTAAAGGCTCTGCACTTTAGACCACCCAAACAACAGGCCAAACTACTACGCAAATTGCTTTCATCTCCTAGACCATTCATGACCGCCTTTTATTCCCTGTAGTCTCTTATCCAGCTTTCAGTCAGAGGACGCTTTTGACCCACGTGAATACCCCTGGCAAGTCTGAGTCGAGACATGACACGCTTCGTCGCACCCACGTAAACAAGCCCTAAGGCAGCGCGTCGGCAATACACACACGCATCGTCTCGTCGAAGTCATCAAGGCTGTTGAGAAGAATGTAGAAGTCATGTCGATAATGTTCATTGCGTATCAAATCAAGTAACTCAAAACAGCGACTGTGGTATAACCGCATCCTTTCCGTGCCCTCCCTCGCCCACACCCGAGACTTTTTTGCACTACCCCCAAAACACGCCGATCGTCCACCTCTCGCATTGTTTCAGACCTGACACGCCGTATAAAGAATTTGTCATGTCATATGTGATATAATACAAGAGACATAATCGCGTAGAAATAACCCTCGTTTCTGTTGTACCATCTCAGCTTGAAAAGAGATGGCCGAGAGTAGAATCGTACAGACGCGAATCCTCGCGTACGCGTGCAAGCAAACAGCCAATAATTCCGCGCTCCAGTCCAAACCATCAAAACCCAAAAGCCGTACTTTCCGTGCCCTAGCCGTGAACAGATCCTTTAACGCCATGGTCGTCATTAATAAAGTTCAATACTGCTCAAGTCGTTCTATTACGCCTTGGCAGCGGCCTTCTTGGGAGCTGCTGCCTTCTTAGGTGCAGCAGCTTTCTTTGCGGGAGCAGCCTTGGTAGTCTTAGTGACACGGCCTGCCTTTGTCTTGGTGAGAGCTGTCTCGGGCTTCTCAGCCTTGTCGGCCTGGGTCGAATGTCAGAAAGGTGTCAAAAGTGTTAGAGTGTGAAGCTCATACCTTCTTGGGGGCAGCAGCTTTCTTGGGAGCAGCGGCTTTCTTGGCGGGAGCGGGCTTCTCAGCCTTCTCGGCCTTCTCAGTGGTCTTCTTCTCGGTGGTCTTCTTCTCAGCAGCGGCCTTCTTGGGGGCAGCAGCCTTCTTCTCAGTAGCAGCCTTCTTAGGTGCGGCGGCCTTCTTGGCAGCAGGCTTCTTAGCGGCAGGCTTCTCAGCAACCTCCTTCTTCTCGGCGGCAGGCTTCTTAGGAGCAGCAGGCTTCTTGGCCTCGGGCTGCTTCTTGGCAAGCTTGGTACCACCAGAAGGGCCCTTGGGCTGCTCGAAGACACCCTTGTCGACACCAGCCTTCAGGGCCTTGTTGAAGAGAGAGTCGAACATGTTGTCCGTGACATTGAGGGTGTTGTTGGCCTTGACATACTTCTTCAAAGACTGACGGCTGTGGCGGGTCAGCAACTGAAGGGAAAAGGAAGGGGAGGGGACAGGCGACACAATGCAATTGCGTTGCGCGACGAGAAGAAGAGAAAGTAAAGCTTACCTAGAGCCCTTTCGGTCCTTGAGCTGTTGAATGAAGAAAAAACGCGTTAGTTAATGAAAAAGGAATCAGGGAAAGCAATTGCGACAAAGAGTGGTTGGGCGGGCGGGCGTGGCGATGGCCTCATCCGCGACCGAGGGGAGGGGTGAAGGCGCGACGGCAGACGCGCCAGGAAGCAGAGGATTTTTCAGAATTCACATACGTTGACAATGGCATCAGTGATCATGTCCTAAAATAAAAAAGTCAGTGACTCGCCCAAGACATCATTCATCTTGATTGATAAGTAAATGGACTCACCTGATAGCTGGCGTGGCCAGACGACTTCTTGGGAGCGGCGGCGGTCTTGGGAGGCATTGTGACGGTTTGTGTAAGTTGATGTGCTTTGTACAAAAACGGAGTATATGCTTTTGCAATGAGATGAGAGATGCGAAAAAGAAGATTGAGACGGTCGAGGGATTCGAGAAGCGTTTAATGAACAGTAGAATAAACGAGCAGCAGAGTCGTCTCGTCGGGCGCGTGGAGGGGACGGGCATGTTTATATATTGGGCGGGGGCAGGAGCGCAATCAGTAAGGTAGCTCTTGCTCTAGGCTCTTGCTCTTACAGCTTCGCGACTCTGATCTGCCCTGTGCTCACCTGCCATGGGCCCACTTTCCTCGAAGGGGAGGAGGGGCATATTGAGCGCCACACCAAAAATGCTCAACACCCGTTGGCATGCGATTGCACAAGCGAATGCACAAGGCCATGGAGATCTGCACAAGACGCATGAGCCTTGTTATCGCGGTCGCGGATTGGCTGCTGCCACTTGCATAACTTTCAAACATTTGCATTATCCTCATTCAGCCACACCCAGCTGACCAAAATGGGGTAGATTCTAAGCTTGGACCACCCAAGATATGGCACTTGAGAAAATGGGGCGCCAAAAATGTCAAAATAATCTGGGCAGTGATCAATTTTTTTGATTGGTCAGTTCAGACATCACCTCGGGTGAGGTGTACCTCTGTGTGATCTAGAGTCTGGCAAAATGTGAGAGCAACTCATGCCCCCGAGCATCCATTTCCCTCGATTCTCTCGCTTCTTCCCTCACCCTCCTTCACGAGATCAATGAGTCATTTTCTTCGTCTTCTTGCGAGTCTGTGGCAATCTTTTGCGTTTGAAATGAGGGGGAGAATTCATCGAGTTATTGCGCGTGGTAGTTGAAGCATAGCTCGCCTTCGAGCGCCGTTGAGGCACGTTTGAATGAGCCATGCTCATTGTCGCATTCCGAATTACGGCAGATAGAGTAGTTTCCGTGCTCCCGTGAAGCTTTTCAATGTCTTCAAAAGAAGCAGCGACTCTAATAGTGTAGTTATGACGTTGTCCCGACTTGATTCGGTCAACTTATGCTCTATATCGTTGAAAGTCACTCCCAAGTGCAAATCGCGACATCGCGCGTCACATCTGAAGCTATCCGCATCCCACCACTATCTAATCGTCAACCCACCACACAACACACCATTGACTTTAATCTTATCATTTAGCAGTCTCAAACTGTTTGATTGCTACTTGAATACATTCTCACTTTTTTTTGTTGATCAAAAGGCCACCGTTGTCCCCTGAGAGGGCAGACATGTTGCATCACGACTTACACGGTCGGAGGCGTCCGAGGAGCAAGTTCAGATGAAGATTTCTACCACGCGTCACTTTTGTGCATTAAGCGATCGAGTGAGAGCACGATTCTCATGCATTTTTCTTCGCATTCTGGTAGCTCAAACAAAATGCGCTCTTATACCATGGCTTCCTGGAGACCCGTTCAATAATACTGTAGCAGCAGTCAAGCTCACGCTCAGGGACAGACCGCAGTCAGATAGTTAAGCATTATTATCCGCTTACAAAACGACATTCGACTTTTCGGATATAAGCCCCAGAGAATCAAATGCAGAGCATGATCCCCTACTTCTCACGACATTATTCCGAGTCGATTCGAAGCTTCTCACCACGCTGCCTCTTGGCGATGGACGCGTTACGTCAGGTGAGGGGCACGGCACGGCATCGTGGGTTCTTGCGCCTGGCCCAACAGCTTGCCTGAGCTTCTGTTTACTGGGCTTAAATGCCTAGAATTCATACATTTCTCGTTAGATATAAAGTATGTCTTCATTTTAAGCATATTTGCCTTGTCATTCTAAGCTAGATCACCTGGTGCGATTCGTCTGGTTGCAACACGGCGGTTGGTTGATAGCTTCGCCAGCATGAGACACTCTTGTTTTTCTGACAACCCCGAAATTTGAACAATCTTTCGACATTCGAGATTTCAGGAATCTATTTGCCATTCAGGGGTTTTATTTGGTGGTAAATTGGTTATGCTCCCCTGGTTGATGCACCAACTTAGCAGCATTCCTGCCAGACCTCTTCCAGGGGCGACAAGACCATTGCTGCGAGCTACTTTAGAGTTTGTAGTAACGTATAAGAAGCTTGCTTGCTGATAAAACCTTCAGCTCTGTATAAACCAGAATCGCTATCCCGCGGCCAGTACTCAAGAGACATTGTTAGATGGGCACCCATCCAAGATGTTGGCACTGGTCAACGAAACGACGTGGCATAAGCGCCAAGTGTCCATGAGCCTTTTTGCAGCATGCATCCTATGCGCAGTGTTGTTTCATGTTGTTAGCTTCCCGAAACTAATTCTTGCGGTGTGTACCTTAAGGTAGGTAGGTACGTTGGGCTATCTGTGACAACGTGCACCACTTATTGAGCTGGCATACATGTGCATTATCACATGACCCATCTGATAGATCACAGTCCAAGGGTACAGTGCATCTTTTAGCTAGCACTCGACGCTATACCAATCAGAGTAAGGCGGGACACGGAGCACGATCGCCCAGAATGTCCAGTCGGAAGCAACACCCAGAAAAGGCCAGCGAGGCAGGACACCTATCATCAACGATAGCATCTCGTTTTCTACTCCTGAAATCTTCGGTGGGGAAATTCTACCAGCTTAGATGCGGACTCGAGAGGTCATGTTCGCTATTTCCTGCATATAATTCTTGTCGAGTTTTCTTTCCGTGTTCTTTTGGAGCTTATGCTATCCATCATTCTACTGCCCCACGTCTCCTTTACTCGGCGCATGCTCGTCCGATAGTTTGATACTCGCCTTCAATCCTCTCGTCCTTTTTTCATCCAGAGCTTCAACCTCACTATGGCTGATTATGCCCAGTACCACGCCCTGGGTCAGGGTGAGGTAATCGACCCGAATGACCCCAATCGAACCTCGCAACCCGCCGTCCAACAATTCCAACATCCCATTGCTCCCTCGCCTTACCAGCAACAAGCATCACCACAGCCAGGATATGGAGCACCTCAATATCTTGGGGGTCAACAACAAGCTCCCCCTCCTATGACCGGATCTCCCGCTCCAGGCCCGGGCTATGGCTATGCACCTCCTCATGCCCAGGGACCCCCAGGAGGACAAGCTCCGCCGTCGCAGGATGCTTCACTAGCTGCTCAATTGGGTGGAATGAACTTGGGCGATGGTCACGGCACAGCAAGGAGAAAGAAGAAGGACCGACATGCATACCACACTGTTGAAGCTACAGGCTCCTCGCAAGCCTTCAATGGCATGCCCGCTCAGGGAACTTCTGCTTCACAGTTCCTCGACAGCGTCCCAGGCGGTCCTGGTTTTGGAGGACAATTCGGAAGCCCCCAGGGAACTCCCCAAATGCAAAGCCAGAGCCAGTTCGGTGCGCCTGTTAACCCAGCATTCAGCCCTGGTCCGCTAGGTGGCACACCCAGCGTCGGTGAGGGCTTCGATACGGCATCAGTCTCTACCAGCGGGCCAAAGGGAGTATCACCTGACGATATGCCCAGTGTACCGGCCTCGCGAGATGCTCTTCAGCAGTACTATCTCAAGAACGTATACCCCACCTTTGAACGACATGTTCCTCCTCCTTCGACGGTTTCGTTTGTCGCCTACGATCAGGGCAACTCCTCCCCGAAATACACACGACTCACTCTCAACAATATCCCCGCCACTCAGGACGCTCTGCAGGCTACAGGTCTCTCCCTTGGGCTTTTACTGCAGCCGCTAGCTCCTCTGCAAGCTGGAGAAACCGATATCCCCATCCTCGACTTTGGCGAAGCCGGCCCCCCTCGATGCAGACGATGCCGAGCTTATATGAACCCCTTCATGATGTTCCGTTCTGGTGGCAACAAATTCGTCTGTAATCTCTGCTCATACCCCAACGAGACCCCGCCTGAATATTTCTCTGCAACCACCCCCCAAGGTGTTCGAGTTGACCGGGATAGCCGTCCTGAGCTTCATCGGGGAACTGTGGAGTTTGTGGTGCCCAAGGAGTACTGGACCAGAGAGCCAGTTGGATTGCGATGGCTATTTCTTATCGATGTTACCCAAGAATCTTATAACAAGGGATACGTTGAGGCGTTCTGTGAAGGTATCCGTGTTGCTCTATATGGCGGCGAGGACCAAGAGTTGGACGAGAATGGTGAACCGAAACGAAGAATACCAGAGGGCGCCAAGGTTGGATTTGTCACTTATGACAAGGATATTCACTTTTACAACGTTAACGTAAGTTTATGGTCATCTGTTTGAGTGTATTCATGCTGACAGCTTATAGCCTGCCCTGGACCAAGCTCAGATGATGATCATGCCTGACCTTGAAGATCCCTTCGTGCCCCTGAGCGAGGGACTCTTCGTCGACCCATATGAATCCAAGGACGTGATCACATCTCTCTTGACTCGATTACCCGATATGTTCTCTACCATCAAGAACCCTGAGCCTGCTCTTCTAGCCGCCCTGAACTCGGCTCTCTCTGCGCTTGAGGCGACTGGAGGCAAAGTTGTGGCATCTTGCTCTGCGTTGCCAACATGGGGTCCTGGCCGTCTGTTCATGCGTGATAACGGCAATCACCCTGGTGGTGAAATTGACAAGAAGCTCTACAGCACTGAGCACCCAGCTTGGAAGAAGGTCGCCGAAAAGATGGCTGCGGCAGGCGTCGGTGCTGATTTCTTCCTCGCTGCTCCCTCAGGCGGTTACCTGGACATCGCTACCATTGGTAAGTCAAGATCTCTATATCACAAATAGAGATTCTGTGCTAATCATACCGTTCTTAGGCCATGTTGCTTCCACGACTGGCGGAGAAACATTTTACTACCCTAATTTCATCGCCGCGCGGGACAGCCGAAAACTGTCACTTGAGATCGCTCATGCTGTGACACGGGAAACTGGTTTCCAGGCTCTCATGAAGGTCCGATGCTCCAACGGACTTCAAGTCGCTGGCTACCATGGCAACTTCATCCAGCACACGTTTGGCGCCGACCTGGAGATCGGTGTCATTGATGCGGACAAGGCTATGGGTGTCAGTTTCAGCTACGATGGCAAGCTGGATTCCAAGCTTGATGCTCACTTCCAGTCTGCTCTCCTCTACACCACTGCTTCAGGTCAACGTCGCGTGCGATGCTCCAACGTCATTGCCAGCGTCACAGAAACCTCCAAGGAGTCGGGTGCGCGTGAGCAGGGTATCCGCGAATGCCTCAAGTTTGTCGATCAAGACGCTGTCATCGGTATGCTGGCCAAGGAAGCTAGCACCAAGCTGGCGACGACATCAAGCAACCTCAAGGACATTCGCCATTGGCTAAGCGAGAAGGCCATCGATGTTCTTGCTTGTTACAGGAAGCATGCGGCCCAGCAACATCCCCCAGGACAGCTTGTCATGCCCGAGCGACTAAAGGAATACTGCATGTATCTGCTTGGTCTCCTCAAGTGCCGAGCGCTCAAGGGTGGTATTGAGAACTCTGATCGCAGAGTCCATGAGATGCGGATGCTCCGTTCCATGGGTGCTCTCGAGCTGAGTCTGTACCTCTACCCCCGCATGATTCCTGTCCACAACCTGGCACCTGAAGAGGGTTTTGCCGATCCTGAGACAGGCCATCTGAAGATGCCACCTGCGATCCGCACATCGTTCTCGCGAGTTGAGGCCGGCGGCGTGTATCTGGTTGACAACGGCCAACAGTGCCTTCTCTGGTTCCACTCGCAGACATCCCCTAACCTCATCGCTGATCTCTTTGGCGAGGATAAGGATTCACTTAAGAGTCTGGATCCCTATACCTCGGCTCTGCCACTACTTGAGACTCACCTCAACGCACAAGTCCGCAACATTGTTGAGTTCCTCCGTACAATGCGCGGATCTAAGGGTCTCACGATTCAGCTCGCTCGACAAGGCATCGACGGTGCCGAGTTTGATTTCGCACGCATGCTGGTGGAGGATCGAAACAATGAGGCGCAGAGCTACGTGGACTGGTTGGTGCACATTCACAAGGGTGTTCAATTGGAGGTGAGTTCTATGCATATCCCTGATTCTCTATTACTCAGAACTAACAATATTCTAGTTGAGCGGACAGCGCAAGAAGGAGGGCGACGAGCACTCGGCAGCGGCCCTGTCAAACTTTGCGGGTCTAAGACCAGCTTATTGGTAGTTGAAAAAGTACGACAGATTAATAGAATCGGATATTCACAACAGCGGTCGTTTATTATATGGAGTAATGTAGCAGAAACAAAAGTTAGTGGAAGAGAAGAGAGGAGGAGTTGGGTAGCGAGTAGCACCGAACACACCGACATGTTATCGTCGAGTCCATCTCAATCCCATCATTTCGCGAAAACATGTCCTCTTCTCTTGTGCTGTAATGTTTCACGATATATGTGTCTATCCGCGGTTTGAGGGCCATATCGAGAATTATACACCGCAACATCTTTCAGAACCACGCTTGCGCTTGTTTCATTAGCTGGCAGAGACAGCACGAGAGAACAACACTATGTTTCTCCCTTGCAGAAGACTTTTCTTCTTCTCATCTTTTGCCGATTTCCCTCAGGCGGTCAGTCCGATTGGTATTACTGCATCTCGCCTCTCTGCATAGGTAGGTACAGTAACTACCCTGAAACAAAAACTCCCCACTTTACAAGAGATAGAGATGCAGTTTGCCCTTTATTATTATCGCCCCTGCTTCTATTTTCTGTTTGTTTCTCTTTGCCTACTCACCGTCTTTACGCCATAGTCAGCCTCCCCGTGGCAGACGGGTCTGCGATGCAACGCGAGTTTTATGTCGTGTTAGTGTGTCGCAATCGAGATTTGTGCAACGAGATTGTGAGAGAGGAAACAAAACGTTTATTTGAGAGGGACGAGAAAGAGGCGGTGGAGACGGGAACACAAAGATAGTGAGGCTTGTGTGTTTGTGCATGAAACAGTTGAGAGAGAATGAATCTCGTTTCGTAAAGAGTTATCTTGGCATAAGTACCCCTCGGGGTTCAAGAATCATTGGGATTGGGGATTTAGCTCTTCTATGCTTTAAATTTTTTTTTTTTTTTTTTTTCATATTTAATTGAAATCCGAGAAAGTTGTATATATATTTTTTATGAAACTATGCTTTATGATGATAGCGTAACTAATAATAGTAATCGCAGTATTTGACAGAGCGAGTCCGAATTCTTGCTGAGCCCCGTCAGTACCTTGAGGAAGCGCAACCTACCCCTTGTTTTGCTTTGCTTTGCCTTGCCTTGCCTCACCTTACTCGTCATATATGATCGCCGCTAATTAGGCACTGCAGTCATGATCGTCAAGGTAAAACATGCCTTTGAATCCTGCAGTTGGCCAAGTTGAGTGTAGTCTTCTTTTCCCCCTGCGACCAGCCGCGGCTAAAGACCCGCCTCTCGGTGTTACACGCGAGGATCTGAGCAGGGGGATGACTGTGCAAGCGCTATATCGAGTTCCGTACCATACATTAGTAGATCGGTACGGTACTGTATATTTGTTCAGGGGCATGCGTGATCTTGCATTGGTAGTCTGGTTGTGATCGGGGCTGGTGAAGATCACTCCACGATCGTCCATTGCTACCGTAGTATATACCGATGTTTTGTAGACATACTGCCTTGGTGTCAGGAGTCCTTAGAATTTCCCATCAACCTATCGGATGCCTCATATTTTCAAAATTCATGACCAACAACTTCCTATCCCATGTCAGATCTGACTGCTTTGTTGTCCCCCGCTGATCATAGCCAACCGGACGGGTTACCCCTTAACCAAGCTGCCAGGGTTGCTTCTCCCTGTGGTAGTTGTAACAGAGTTGAGAAGATTGTCGTAAGCTTAACTTTGCGTCCGGAGACTCGACTTCTGGAAAAAGTACATACAGCTACCCCGTCGGGCTCGGGGATACCCGCATGTGCACGTTGTGACAACAAGCCAGGGTTCAACTGAAGTCAACAAGAGCTGATGGGTGGGTCAGGCGAGGCGAGTTGACAACTGCACATGCATCAGTTGGTATTGAGTAAGAGGAAGGGATTCAACTAGGGGCCTCTGGGAATGAGCCCTGGTGGTTGGGCATAACCTCAGAGTTGCCGTCATCTTCCGCCTCGCCAACAAGTTAATATAACCTCCCCAAGAGTGATGCTATCCCCATCGTGTCTCGTCTTCATTGCAGTTGTCTCGACCAAATTTAACTCGGCGATCCCATGTTGGCTCCATAAACATCATCAGAACCCCAGTCTCTGGAAACACACGCGGTGACTTGGTACGACATGAGGTAACAGGAAGACTTGTTAGACAATCGAGCTAAATTTATGTGATACACCCAACACCGATCCCATCATTCATTCGTCGTGATACAGCCGCCTGACAGAGCAGCTTGTAAATTGTGAATCAATAAGGCGCCCCAGGCCAACCCCCAAACACCAAGAAAAGGAAAAAGAAATTTGTCGCAGCATGACGACAACCAATAACAAGGAAAGAACACAACAAAATCGCCAGCGACACATCATCAACTTGGATCGGGGCTTCATTCCGTAGAATCCTTCTTGGCTGCAATGCCTCCCTCGCGGCTCCAGATACTTGGGCACTAAGGCTGTTGTCATGGGTCCTCCTCGACAGCCTTCCCTTGTTCGTTGGTTGACCGCCAAAGGGCGGAAAAGTGCAGCTGAGTAAAAAAAGTAACGTTGCGCAAGGGTCCCGCCAGGTCGGTCGGTCTCAAAAAAAAGGAATAATTTCTAAGTTTTCATAACCCCATCTGCCGAAAAATCCTTTCAGACGGCAGTCGGGCTTGTAAGTCGGGTTCGGGGATGCCCAATCATGTTGTAATCATGCCGAGTCCATATCGCGGATCAGGTTGTCGCAGTACCCGGTCAACTTCTGCAGCATTGAAGACGTGCTCAAAGATCTGGCGATCTGTGGGAGCATTGCCGTGGCTTTTGCTCGACGATGATGAGCTTGAGGATCCAGACCGAGATTTGCCCTTTGAACCGTTTTCCTTCTTGACAATTTCATCCATAATATGGCGCATTGTACTTTGAAGGGGGTCCTCAAAGACGAACACCACGTAGGCAAATTGCCCTCGAAGGTCTGGGTCGAAAAGGAAGACATCTCGCCAGAGTTCTGCTAGCTCTTGGGGAGGGTTGCGGTAACCATTGCCCAAACCAAAGTCTCCAATGACTACACGGTCATATCCGTTGTAGAGACAGATACGGAGAGCGCCGCGAAGCTTATCACGAGTCATCTCACGCTCCTCTGCAAAAGAGTACTTGAGGCCGTTGTCCTTGAGTTTTGGCCATCGGGTTGGTGGTACCGATACAACGGGCAGGTCAAACCAGCTGTCTAGCCTATCGTAGCGATCATGGGGTCCACGGCAAACTACTACGGCATCAGATAAGATACCACCCTGCGATGGGATGGGGTAGTTGTTGGGTTCCGGTGAGTTGGGCCATGGCGTGTTCAGTGTGGCTGAGAGGTTACTTCGTCGGCAGAGCTTCTCCTCATATCCGACACATCCAGTTTCCCAATCTCCTCCAGGTCTTCGTTCATTGGCAGCGCAGATGAAAGGGATTCGCACACGAGGACCGCCCATTGCCTCGCTCTGTTGTGTATCCATGGCTGCGTAGGTCAATGCCTTCATGACCGGATCTCCAACCTCGATCATAAACGAGGGCGGCCGGGTAGTGGGCTTTTGACGCTGAATTGTGAGCTGTACGATAGGCTGACGGTAAAGATAAGAGTATGGCGGGAAGATCTCGCCATAGTTCTTTTTGACAAGTGGAATGAAGTTCCTCTTGGTATCAGCTGCGACTTCTGAAGGCCGCACCCGGCTAGATCTAGGCGGTGCCATAGTGAAGGTGGTGTATAGGAGCAAGCGGTAATGAAGTTATACCGTTACGAACAATATCGTAAGCAGATGCTATCAAGTCGATGACGACAGTGAAGTGAGAGAATAGGTGCCAAGTTGGCAAAAGACTTGCCAAGCAAGAAGGAGAAATGGAAGTGAGTGGCAGTAGTTAGGTGAGGACAGAAGAATGGGAAGCATAGATCACACTCAAGGGCGGCGAGGTCTTATATGTACACTTGGCCGTGAGTCTGAAAAAGCAAGACGGTGGAGGAATCTGTCACCAGACAGGATCCAAGGCCTCAGTCTGGTTAACTGGCTACTTCGGCTCAAGCGAGAGAGGGGGAGGATGGCCATTGGGCTGTGTGACCCAATATGTCCAAGATCTGAACCACTTGTTTAGGACAGACTCGGCCAGAGGCGAGGCAACAAGCCAAAGAACGGGCAGAAGCAAAAGGAACCAGCATCACTTTATGGGTACGAGAAGACTTGGGTGCTAAAATGGGGTCGCGTCGCTTGACGACATGACCTAGCAGGCATATAACTCTTGTACAGACAAGTTTGGGATGTACGAGTAGCAAATCGTACAGGGCATGTAGACAAAGCAAATGCAGGGCCAGACGAATCAAGACAAGCCATAGGCAGGGACAAGGAAAGGGCCCATCTAATGGAGGGCCCAGGGACTGGGGACCACGTATCGTAGTCGGCCGGGGATCTGTGCCGTGCCAGATCGTAGCCACCATCACAGATGTACAGTACAGTAGGGCGCCGGCATCCAAGTTGACGGAACCAGGGTGGGATACACTGAGCGTCGACTGTCGGGAACCGTGGAGCATCTGCAAGATCTCACGGGGACACAGACGGCGCCGCCATCTGAAGACGGAGCGAGCAATCACGCTGGTTGGGCGATTTGACGACCAGGGGCCATGGAGGACGTCGATCTTTATCGGCGGGCCTGAGAGTCTGAGACACAACTGGCCGGGACATTGTTGCGAATCAAGATCTGTGGCACCCTTTCATCTCGCCTGGTCGAAGCTTGTGTCCAAGCGGATACCCGGGGCTGCGGACCAGCTTGTGAAGGAGACAATAAAGTGTGGATGTGGGGGGGACTTGTGACGAGGAGGCTCAGCTGTTGGGGTCCGAGGGCATGGAAGGCTAAAGAAAACTGCATACGCATCGGCGAACTGACGGCATCAACAAGGTCGAGGGATACTCCTTCGGGCGGTATCTGGCTAACCTCATCAAGTACGAGACTCGATCCCACATGCTAAGTTAGGCGGAAACTGTGCGGAGTGCGCAATCGATCGGTAGAAGATGTGAGACATGGAAAACCGCATAAAACCCAGTCACGATGCTCGGGCTGAGACAGAGTCGGAGCCGGGGGGGGAGACGCTATCGTGCAGAGGTTGCGGTGTAGGCTTTCTTTTTCCTGGTCCCGAATCATGTCGGCATTTCTTTTTCTTGGGAGGGAAATCGGTGAGTTTGCATTTTGGCTTTGGAACTAGTTGAGAGAAAGACGCTTGTGTCGATTGGGTGGGTTGGTGTCTTGCTGTGTCTCGTGAGAAGCGCGGTTAAAGAGTGTGAGTGGTCGCAATACGTGATTGGAGTGTTGGCGAGAATGCCTATGATCGCTGACGTTTGTTTGATTACAATTCACGAGAATGCAAAGCGGAGGCGGTGATGGTCCTGACTCCTTGGGCTGAGATGTGGATGTGGATAGATGTTTGTTGTTGAGGACAAGTTGCATTTGAGGAGAAAACATTCAATGTCTTTAATATGAAACTATAGTATCCCTGAAGTTGACAGGAAGTGGGGGAGAAAGCTATCCCTTGTGCTTTCTATTGTGATGGATATCTATTTTTGCAATTGCAGTTGCGATTGCGGTTGTAGTTGCTTTGTTGCTGTAAATTTTCAAATCAAGGAAGGTCCGACCCGGTGGACTGGCTCGGGTTGTGCACCTGCCTGAACTACGATGCGCACACTAGAGTCAAGTGTGTAATATCGACCGAATCCCTCCAATTGTAGGGAGCTATAGCGCACTATTGCAGCCACTTTAAGTAAGCATGACACCTCCAAGATCTCAGCTGGAGCTCAAGCTAGAGCTATCCCCCGTAGCGAAGATCCGATGCGGTACGCGTCTTTTAAGGGCCCGCCGCTTAACCAGAAAGGGAATACCAATTCGAGGGAACCCGGTTCATTGGTTTTTCCTTTCGTATTGAAAACGATAGATAGTACCTGACGGGACGGCGATTAGGTTACCCTAGACCAGTCCGTGATATTCCAAATTTCTCCACAACCAGCCATTTTCTGATGGCAGCTTAGCATCCCTTGCGTTTAGCTCCATGGCAACGCATCTCCCATCTCTCACCGACAAGAGGCGCAATTATTTCCCCGTCATTATATGCCCGATTCTGATCTAGCTCGGACTTGGTTTGCAAATACGCGGCTCAACCATTGGGCGTCCAAGATAGACAGCTCTAGCTCAGTTGCATATATCTCCGAGCACTTTACTGACTCAACCTGATTGACTCATCATTTCTCACAATGAGATCGCTACGTGCATCCAGGATCCCAAAAATCGGGAAGACGTGGCCTCCGCGAAGGACGTATGCGGTTAGAGTCCCTGGCGAGTGCCAGCAGAAGATCAAGACTGTGGCCGAACTCAAGGCTTGGGGTCCACCGTCTCGTGTGGCTGATGTTGAAGTCTGTGGATGGGTGAGATCAGTGAGGAAAAGCTCAGGGGTACGCTTTATTGACATCACCGATGGCTCATCTATGCGGCCAGTTCAGGTGGTTGTAGACAAGAGTCTAGCCACGGAGTATGTAAAGCTTGAAATCACACATATCGATCCTTGGCTAATATGCCTATAGCATGCGTCCTGGTGCTGCAGTCCGTCTAAAGGGAACATGGGTTGATGAGAGTAGAGAACAATCTGCTATTGATGGAACGTCACAAGGTTCCGATATCAAGAGCAACGCTGAGACTCCAGCGAGCCCTGAACAGCCCGAGCTTAAAGTCTCAGAGGTGGAAGTCCTAGGAAGCTCAGATCCTCAGGTACATCTATCAGAATATCTTTTATCTTAGGAGGTTCTTCTAACACGTCTCTAGACATACCCTATCCAAAACAAATATCAGACTCCAGAAAGCCTTCGCACCATCTCTCATCTTCGGCCGCGAACACCTCTTAATTCTACTATGCTACGTTTGCGGTCTGATGCAACTGCTCTTCTCACCCAGTTCTTCTTTCGCGAGCGGTTCCAACAAACACATCCGCCTATCATCACCTCCTCCGACTGTGAGGGCGCCGGCGAGGCATTCGCTGTCAAGGCATCTTCTCCTGAAGAGTTCTTCCGTGACCCCAAGTATCTAACCGTCTCCTCTCAACTTCATCTCGAGGCTCTCGCCCAAGCTCTCGGTAACGTCTGGACTTTATCCCCAACGTTTCGTGCTGAGCAGAGTGATACCTCGAGACACCTCAGCGAGTTTTACATGCTCGAAGCCGAGATGAGTTTTGTCGATGATATGAATGAAGTCATGGGCCTGGCACAGCGCATGCTGAACTCGCTCGCGAGTGGCCTGAAGGAGCTCAATGCTGCCAAAGAGCTTGAGCAGAACCGAGTTGACTCTAAGGAACCTGCTGAGCGTCTCGCATTCAATGACTTAGTTGACCAGGAACAACTGGACCGTCGGTGGAGAGGTTTACTCACCACCAAAACGTGGCCTCGAATTACCTACAGTGAAGCCATTGAGATCCTCAAGCCTGTTGCGGATCAATTCGAGCACAAGCCTGCGTGGGGTTCTGGTCTACAATCCGAGCACGAGAGGTACCTCGCTGAGAAGATTGGCTACGATGAGGCAACGGACGCATCCGTCCCAATATTCGTCACTCAGTACCCGCGAGAGATTAAAGCCTTTTACATGCGTCAGTCATCCTCGTCCCCAGCTTCTGGTCCAACGGTCGACTGCTTCGACCTCCTGGTTCCTAACCTTGGTGAGCTGGCTGGTGGTTCTATGCGTGAGAACCGTCTACCTCAACTCGAGGAGAACATGCGAGCCCTTGGTCTAGAGGTTCCCAGCAAGCGCTCTTCCAAAGGTCAGGAGCTGGCTTGGTATCTTGACCTGCGTCGTTGGGGCTGCCCTCCCCACGGTGGCTTTGGACTTGGTTTCGACAGACTCCTGAGCTACCTTACCGGCGTGCCCAACGTCCGCGATGTCGTCCCCTTTCCGCGTCACTACCAGCGGTGTGACTGCTAATTGCAGCTCCGCAACTACCTCTTTCTCCCCTCACTTCTTCTGCCTCCTCTATCCAAGGGACGGCTCACCGTCTTTCTATGCCCAGCAGGACATCCTCGTTAATGCCTGCCTACCTTGGATGAAGCCCGTCTTGGATGGTACCCTCCACTCCAGCGAGGGATCTGATACCCGTGTCTTTTTGTCGTGATACGTCACACATATTAAGGCAAGCGACACTTGTGTATCCTATCAGGGCAAACGGTCACAAGACATGGTCCGTCTCCTCTTTCTCGTGGAAGCGTGCAGGGACGGCGAGTACTGTGTGACACGACGATAGACTCCCCTAGACATCTCAACTGTGTGAGTTGGACTGTTGTCGATGCGGTGAGCGAATCTCCTGAACTGACTCGGTTGAGTGCATGTAGTGTTTGCACGATCTGGTTTTGCTGCGCGTTGCCGACGGGGAACGCGCTGGATCTTCCGATGGCGAGGGTGAGCGTGGGATCTGGCTGAGATCGAGACAACAGACTAGGGTCTCTCGAATCTGTGATTCACATTTGTATCGCCGTATCGCGGGAGCTTGTATTATCTTCTGTGTATTTGTAGACTACCCTGTATCAAATGCGTCTATGGTATATGTCAAGATAGAGATTGGACAATACATACTGTCACTTTGAGTTTGAGCATTACCAGGACTGGTTCTCTTGACGGGTTTCTGGGCTGGGCACTCCTTATTAGAAACTTGGAATTCCCGCTTGTTGCATTTCAAGCTCGATGTTGGATGTCGTGACACCGTAGGCATGGCGAGCACATGTATGAGCAGTTATATCGTGCATAATACCTTAGTTTCTCCTATCTTGGGGTATCCCGTGGTCATGCTATGGGATGATATATCTGTTTGCGGCGCATATGAATCGCTATTCGCAGTTCGATCAAGACGTACCTGTATTGTCCCCTCCCATGATGGGGTGAGAGGTTAGGATGTCAACTTGTGAAAATTTGATCAACTACAGCATTAGTTTTGGATTTACCTTATTCATACCACTTCCATCTAGTTTGTGTCGCCTCACTTTGGCACGTGTTTAGGTGCCTCCTTTGTCATGGTGGGAAGTAGCGAAGACAGAGGTTACGATGCCTGCTCATTGCTTTACGGATGTGCAATTTCTGGTGTTGTGAGCCCATTTGATGCATCGAGTGTTCGTCTGATGAACAACACCCAATACATACACTTTTATGGACAAGAACTTGAATGACTATACCTTTCTAATAACATATTGTCGGGGCCTTCAACGATCTCGACCTCCAATCCCTAGTGCTTCTCACCGAGGACCCCTGTGTCTCTTACACTCGAACCAATATCTCAGTTTCTAGCGGACAGTCATCGACACGAACAAGCGGATAGAAACCTAGCCATAGACTAACTATAGTACAAAATCAAGAGAAATACAGACTGGAAATACTCGCCATTGAGCAAAACACAATGCTCGTGATAACCTCGAGTTTACGACAACTTACCCTAAAGCAGTTACAGTATCACGACCCCAAACAACATCAAGACAATAATAGATTCCCCGCTAATGTCACCAAACGGCAAATACCATCTCTACCCTAGTCTCGATTCTCGTAAAAGATAAGCTCGTTTCGCACCCTCAATAGACTCCCAATAGACCACGTAATCCAATATCCGTCGTGTTCAGGGGGTCATCCATCACGTACAAGTACAGGCCGTACATCCGAAAAACCAGGGGAATCTGGATAAACGGCATCGCGATGGCGCCAAATAGCCCCCGACTCCGCCACCACGAAACTTTGACGATGAAATAAGAGAGCGTCTGGCCCGGCGCAGGAGGAAGCCTCATCCACCAGTCGCAGCGCTTACAACCAAACCCGCGTTTCATGGCACGGCTTGGACGGCACGGAGAACAAGGTAAGGTACGTACAGTGACTAGCTAATAAGGTAAGGTAAACTAAACTAAAGACTGGGCAATAATAAGCATATCTGGCCATCTTGCGGCGCATGCCATCATCCCGCGGCACAGTGACCCAACGATCGTGCCGACGCAGCCGTTCCGGGGGGCGTGCGAGACTGCTTTTAAACAAGTACAAGTTTGACCCATGAATTGGGTTAAGCGGCGGTCCTTTTCCGCGATATTATGATGGTCCCTTGTTTTCTTGACTAGTAATGGATCTCGAGACCGTTTTTCTTTCTTAACTAGAACAAGCTTACAGGAGACATGAACGATTCATGGCCGAAGCGGAGCAAAGGAACCAACGGAGAAGCTCGGTGTATTCATACAGTGGATTCGTGTCGTGTCGTGTCGTGATGTTGGTGAATATTTGTGGACTTTGGAAGTGCAGATGGAAGGAAATTACGGGTCTTGGAACAACAACTTTGCCGTGCCAAGCACCGAAGGTTCGGCCCTTTGAAAGCCCCATATCACCGTATTCGAGACCCGTATTCAATCAAGTCCTGTTCTTCCTCTGTTTCTGGGTTCTTCGGGCCCTTCCAGAACAGCCTGTTAGTACGAGCCGTATCCACATTCACCTGAAGACAAGAAGGAAATAAAATGGGCTCCTTGCTTGCCAACTTCCCTTCTCGCAGACGGGCAGATCGGTTATAACGGCCTCGCTGGTGCGGCGCCTTTGTGTGTCGACTATCTCCGGTTTTGCCGTGTACCGCGTAATCTTGGCACTTTGACGTCTCATGGTAATGGTAATGGCAATGGCAATGGCACGTTAGTCATTGCAAAAGTGCCCGCTGCGAGACACAGAACCGGGGTCCGATTACTCTATTGAGCAACCCCCCTTCACAGTTGGAAAATAAGCTTAAGATGGACCTAGGTAGGGGGGGACAGGTGGACAGGGTTACGGATGAACTCTGTTTTGCTCCTGAAGGTAATTACTGCGATTCCATTTGACGAAGACAACACTTGGGCCATAGTCAAATACATGACTGAACTCAATCTAGCTCATTGTCGCCGTGCTGTAATTCACGTTTGCCTCAATGTCATCATCATTCAAAGTTAAGAAATGTGGCTGTAAAAGTACAGGACTTGGCATCTCATGATATGCGATCTGCAGCCTGCGAGCGATAAAACGAGCACAGCATCAAGAGTAAAAACACGCAAATGGATGATCGATGCCGACTTATCCATGAGACCCCTGGTATGAGAAATGGGGGCGCATTCCGTTAGATAATAGGGTATCCGCTAGTGGAGCCTGTGACGATAGCGCTTTGATCCATCATCGTAGGTTTTTTTTTAATCTTCTATCGTATCTTTTTTTTTTCTCCCTCGCTTTCCTCTCTGATGGATCCACGGAATTGTTCCATTTTACTTCTGCGCCCCATCGTATATTTCGTCATACGTGACAAATAGCTCCATTCATGAACATGGCAATGTCACCTGCTTGCTTCATTTTTGTTATGTACAGGACCCGTTTGATGATCACAAGACTCCCACATCCCGGGTGATAATTGATTGGGTCGTGTAATTCGTCTTTTCGTACTGAGCGCTGCCCAATAATGTCGCTTCAGTGACCCCCTTTCAGCCTCATCTGACAGAAGGTCCAGACCAACGGGCGGATTGACGGATTATGCTTACCTTTGTTGCTTATGGGCTAGCTTGAGCTTAAACGACGCCGACTGTTTTGTCTGCCTGCCTGTCTAAGTAAAAGGCAAGGCACGGGGCCCAGGTCTAGACATAGGATAATTTAGCCAAATCAACCGTGGCTGGCTGCACACGCGTGCAACGTCCGTAGTTCTCGGCGTTATATCGCATTCAGATCCGGGGGGGATATGATCAGAGGTTCGGGACCGCCTGTGGCTCACCAGGGTCTGTATTTGTGTTTGTGCCTCATTTATGCCCATGCAACAAAGGCCTTGGTGCAGCGCCCAATCCAGACTCTGACAATGGGCGAGTCTGGGCGAATCTTGGCGTGGGCCAAGACGGATTTTGAGTCAAGTTGCGAAGTACATGGCGCCTTAAGCGAGGCCACTGGATAAATGCTTAGCTGTTCTCACTTTATGTATGGTCTCCTTCTTTTTTTTATGGCGGTAATGGCTTGGTAGTTTGTCGAGGCTTGTCACGATGCAGCGTAACGTGTGATGGCTTTGGGCCTGCCAAGTTGCACTAATTAATCTAATTTGGTGGATTATTCCGACGAAGTCCTGTTTTGACTGGCTACTCACATGTTAGTCGCCCGACCTCGTGGTTTTGAAGTGATAAATAATTAAGCTTACAATCGAGGGCTTGCAGTAGCACAGGCTTGTCACAAATAAAATTCCTAGGCATTTGTCAAGCTGATACGCTACAGCGCAGATAACAGCTCACCGACTCAACAGCATTGCACAGCATGGTAATGTCTGTATGGCAAACGAATATACAATGGGAATCTCACCACTTTTTCATCGAATCGTCGTATTTGGCGGTATAGGGTAACATGCTGAGCACCCCTTTCTTTGCCTGCTGAACTTCTAATCGGCTTCACGGGTAGATCGGCGACTATAGACAGTGTGCTATGATGTGACTACCAGGATTGAAAGGTCAAAGACACGATAGCACGGAGTAGGAGGTAATAATCAACGCCTTCATAACGACTAACGACTTTAGACATTGCACAACTCTTACGAACCAATCACGGCAGCTGGAGCCTTATGATGCGATGGATAATAAATAAGCATGCAGCCACAGAGCGCCAAGCTTTCTGTCGGGCTGCACGGTAAAAAATACAAGCTTCGCTGAGAGGGAGGGTGGGAGCAACTTTCTCAGACTCGCGCTAGAGTTTATCATTGCTGTGGCGCCAGCCGAGTCATTATCGACAAGGTTCAGTACGGACAGATCGGCACGCGAGAATTAGAAATATGGAGAGGCCCTGTCTAGCGCACGACCTTAACAGCCTGCTTGTCTCGGAGCTAAACTTATCAATCCTTGACCTCGAGCAAAAGGCATGGGCGAGATGCCGATATATCCAGATGGTGACATTGCGGTCCCGCCATGACGACTTATGCCTATCTTACCGCCCAGTCTAGTTGTGCGCCTTATCTGCGAGTTTATTATTGTCCGTTTAACTTTACACCATTTATTCAACATGTGCTAACGACTTACAAAATAATGCGTATTCTCTTGTCGTTGGGTTTGACATTCTCTGTTATCAGACCCCTGGCGTCAGCTCTATTCTTGGCATAGTCTCAGCAGCTTCTTTACTTTGCTTGGCTTTCTGCTTGACCGCGGTTAGCGGGCCTTAGCCAAAAAGCCAAGACAAATCCTTGATCCACCCGGCACCGCGAACACTCTCGGGAATAAGACGTTGGAAGAAGTGTGCCCCAGAATCAGATACGTAGTCCCCATTTTTGTTTCCGCCGCGCTCCACCCCTGTAAAGCCAAGTCGGTTGGGACGGCATCTCACAACCGCACCAAGCCCACCATCTCCTGGTCCTTCACAAGCCACGGGCTCCAGTTGACGGCCGACCATGTGTCCTTTTGCGGACTCAGCAGGGTCCCATGCTCACAGGATCCCTTCCTTCCAAGAGGATACTGAGCACATTATCTTGATGAGCGTCGCTGTGGACTTGCGATTGGAAGAGAAGCTTGCCCCAGAGCTGTTGCGTAGACACACGCCCCAGGGCGGAACGACACCCGTGCCAAGCAAGTGGCTGACAACGCTTAAATTCATGCTTAAACCAGGGCGCGTGGTTTGCTCGAATGAGAGGCCGCCTGACCAAGGTACCATCAGCGCCGAGCCCTGCTCGATCCGTCTTGGCAGCCGTAAACGAATTACGGTATTCTTTGAATTGGGTGACTCGTAACAACGGCATGTCTTCTCCGCGGCATCGTGAGAAGTAATTTTTTTTTTCCCACTCATGGGGGTTCCACGCGTGTTTTTCTCAAGACGAGACAGTGACTCTTGGCTCTTGCGCCGGGCATATTGAAGGTTGTCAGCTGTAGTGCTAGCTTACCTGAGAAAAAAGGTCACGGAGACTTTCGCCTTGTCTCCACATGCTCAAAGTTCAATCACTTCACACAAAACACATCAAGAGAATCACAGTGCTGACTGACAAGGCTTCCTGCCGAGCCTTGGCTACGTACTTATACTCTGCCAATACCAACTGCTGTTAAGTAACTCCATGCCATTGCGGTGCCTTGTCCGCCGTATTCCATTCTTGGTACTTGGCTGTATTGCGTGTTAGTGCACCGCCCAAAGCCGATTTTCCGAGCTCAACACTCAGACGAGTAGCGAGTAGCGAGCTCAACTGGCCTTCCTCTCGTGTCAATTTCAAACGGACATGGGTCGTCGGGCACGTCTTGGCTCTGTGACACAACAGTGTAGGATTCATAGGCCAGCGTTGAGCCAAGCTTTACGACAAGCATGAATAGCAGGGAGACGGCGGCTTGAGCACAGAGGCATTCATGTCGATCCTGATGCGTCAAGTTTCAACACCCGTGGCAGCCGAGAGCGGTGGAGGTACATAAGATGGACCTTTTGAAGGGTTCACAGGGAGAAGGAGAAGAAATTTGGCCCATTTTACAGCGTATTTCCAAGGGCCGTGTCCCTAAAAATGACGCCGAGACAAAGACGAGACATGAAGAGACGCCCAGCTCGGCAGCACGGCACAGTCGACGTCATGTCCTGGGGACGTGGGGAATGGGTCTAGGGGGCCAAAACCGCCGATTTTCCCGAGTTGACCTCATCTTAGTTTTGTTTGTACAGTACAATACGGCTAGTTATGAGAGAGCAACAACCCTTCTGGAACCGTGTTACGTGTCCCTGTTGCAGCATTGGGTCTTTGGGCAATATCATCATGTTAATCATTGTCAGGGCAAGTACCGGAGCAGGAACGGCGTGGCCGATTTTGAAACCGTTCATCTCCAAATGGGCCGAAAAGAAGTTTATGTAGAAAAACGCACACAGATCAGGCCGTGGTGCGTGTTGGAAACAAACTACAAACGAGGTTATCCCTAATAGGAGCATTGATGTACAGTCAAGTGTTTTACACTCCCACAAGCCGAACTCGGTGGTTTTTTAGCGGTAAGTGATTCGACGTAACTCTCTGCACGCAGCGCAGCCTCCAATTTTTGACCCCATACTTCACCGCGGTCAACGTTACCTATGGTTGCATTTTTTCTTTCTTTTCGAATACGACACCGCGGAAGTGCGTGTATCACGGCAAAGGGATTTTGAGTGGGAATGCGTGACAAAAGCCGCTCTATGGCCGTTACCTGACAAGGATATGATCGACAAGCTTGGTCCTGCGCGAGGCAGAAAGGACACCCCCAAAACGGCAACATCGTGGGTCTCTCGGAGATTCGCAAAGGCTTAAGCTTACCTTGAAGATCTCCATCCTTTGGACCCTAAACTTGACAATCTGTGTGCCTGACAGACGTCATCTCGTCATCAACCATAAAAAAGTCTATTTAGTTAGTCATGGTCTGCGCATCACTGAGCCGTGCGTGCCGGTGGTGATGATCCTACGTTGGAGTAGATGTTCTCTACAGGATTCGACAATACCGGTAGTGGCATTTTGTTCGCATTGCTTCCCGTAATAGAAAAAGCCATGATGACAATGTTGCTGATGACCGGGGTGGCTGTGGAGGCTTAATGTGTGGGATTAAGTGCTGACGATGCGATGTTTCAACTGAGCCAACAATAGCTGGGCTGGCATAGGATCAACCTTGTACAGTACTTTGAGCGCAAGGCTCATTTCAACAACTGTTGGCCTTGAATTTGTTAATGCACGACGGATAGAGAGATTTGCGTCGTCAAGTTTACGTGAAACACAACTAACAAAAGGTTACATCGGGTTACAGGAAACGGCTCTTGAGTGACAGCAAACATTCAAGGCTGTCTCACTTGGGTGCCTTGTTGTTCAAGGCAGACGGATTTCAAAGCAGCCAGCTGAGGAACTTTTTCAACATCCTTGGTATTATTAGAGAGGCCAAGTGGGCTACAAGGCAATAAAGTACATGACTCTCGTCATCTTTAACAGTCGATATTTGGGAACTTTTGAGCAGTAAGTAACTGACCTTGGATACTTGGCACTTATACAGGAAATGAACAAAGGTCCACAAGGACCTTTTTGCATGCCATGACTATCAAACCTGATATCTCGTGCGAGCCAAGACGCTCTGAAGCTCGGCCTCTTGGACGTCGTAAACAGCCCCAATCGCTAAAAAGAACAACCCCAGATCCAAGAAACGACAAATCCGAGGCTGTTCCCGACAATCCCTAGACTCGGGCCCACGGCACTTGGTGCCAAGACTCAAATTTGGGTGTCTAAAGCCGCATCATCCGCCAAGCGACTTGGGATGACACAAACCCAAATAAGGCTACAAAGATGCAATAATACCTAGCCGGGTAGTTCCATCATGATAATCCATTCTTTGTCTCGCTTTTTTAGTTAGTGATGTCCCGACGGATATGGAACTGAGTCAAACAGAAATGTCTTCACATCAGAGCCAATTTTATCGCGAGCCAAGAATGCACATCATAATCCTGATAAGCATTTCGGTCTCGCTTATGGACACGGCCTCCTGACCTATTTCTAGACGAGACCCATCGGGCCTTATCCTGCGCCTCTTGCGGTATTTGACGATGTTGTTTTCCAAGAGCCGAGTGATCCGTTGCCTCCACAGAACGATATCCGTGTCTCTCTGAAGAGCATCTCTTTACAAGAGTGCAATAGCGGTGAAAATGTACTGGTACGCTCGCTCTCGTAGAATTTGCCCATCCACACTGGCCAAGACGATCAGCAGCCAAGCTTCAGTGGCTTTAAGATCCCTGCACGGGGCTTTCCAGGAGCGGACTGGTTCAGCCTTCTGATGGGTTCTAGCCCCCCCAGTCTGCTGAGGTAATAACTAAGACCAAGCCTTGCCAAAGCCAGTTGAAATAAGCTCGGGAAGGATAATTGGCTTTTTGATATGCTTACATGTTTGCCGCATTGCCGCATGCAAATAAGGTACTGGTTAGGACTTATGATCCGCGGTATTGGAACCAGAACCGTAGAGCACGTTGAGCGCTACAGGCTGGCATTACGGTATTTACATTCTGTAGGTAGATGTGAATTTGATTGTCGATTAAGCAATGATTCTTTTATTTATGGTTATCTTTAGCGTGTACTTGGCATTGGCTGTTTTTCCCTGTTGCGGCTTCCTGCAACTGCAGGGAAGGAAAGAAGCAGGTGCGCCTCCCCTCTAATGTTTAAGCATCACTGCCTTGGGCGTCTGCAATCAACCGCCTCATTACCAATGATACTTCTCGTTTCTTCAATTTTTTTGTCCTCTTTGTGATAATCGTGTTGCTGCAATAAACTAGCGCTCGCTTTGCAGATGTTGTCGCTCCAACTTAATCAACAGTCAGCCGTTTCAGAAAAGCTCCTGCTTGTCCAACCAACCGAGTACTGTACCTCCTCAGTTCAAAACCCATTCTGTCATCAACCAAGTCAGATATTGATCTGACTGACCCCGTTTTCGCTTGCGACTTCTTCGATTCAATCCCTCATAACTCAAAGCGCAGTCGTTTCTTCTCGTATCAATTGCGAATAGGCTTCATCAACACGGATAGATGGCTTCAGGACCTGCTCTAATTATACGTCCGTATCACAATCAAGAGGAGAACAAGCCGGTCAGACGGGCGCACCGAAACGTTGACGACGCAGATTGCAATCGTCTAGGAACGCCTCCCCCACGAGCGCATCTCCCACTACGGTAGATCCAGCTAGCCTTTCGAGGTTCCAGACTCAGTGCTATCAACGCCGGCGTGTGACGGACCTTATCGTACGGTAAGCTTCTTTTTACTGTTAGTCAGTCACTATTCAGTATTCAGGCTGGACTCCTCATTTCTCATCAGATCATTGATGGCTCATCGGCCTGTTTGATCCTCTCATTACTTCCCCATGGTTTCATCTGCTACTATGTACTGATCCGATAGCCGTGATCTGTCATGCATTTTCTCTCTCTCACGCGCCTATCATGCCCTTTCTGGACTCCGACCTTGCCCTGGCCCTGCAGCGTCATCTTTCCCTAAAGCCCCTTGAGGGTGGGTCAGCTTCAAAAGCTTGTCCTGACCAACCTTACACACTCGTCTCACCCCTAGTCGATTATTACAAGTACACCGTCCCCTTGACGCCTTTCACACCCTCCTTCTTTGCCGTCCTCCGTGCTTCTCCACACGGCCGGCCATGTTGTCGCCGAGTTATCCAGCACCGACTTTGCGCCTCCAAGACTTTGGTTCCCTTTTCTGACTTGCCTTTGCAACCTTATCTTGCTCTTGGCCCCTCCCTGTCTTCCCGTCTTGTCCGAGGACACGGTTCATCAAACCCTGCTCACCCATTTCTGACCTCTTCAACAGCTTTCTGATCTTCTCATTACATACTCGCTTCTTGTAGCAATCACTCGGTTCCACCAACTTGACGACAAACGCAACGAGCCGCATCCTGCTGCAATCTTTCCAGCAACTACGGACTACTTGATAGGTATGTTTGTCTCCGTCTCAGATCTTGTGTCTTCTCTGGTTTTGGTACTCGGTGCATCCGGCGCAATACCTCCTAGGTGAGGCGGTTTGGTGCATGGATCAAGTGTCCTGGATGCACTCGTGGGACCGTTGTGTTCGGTCAAGGGGGTTTCTCTGGGGCGCTTGAGAGCCGCAATCGACTTTTGCGTGTTTCTCCTGGCTCTGATCTCAATAGCAACTTGGTCTTGGCTCGAGCTGAGCTCAGCAACACTGGGACACCGCACAACATTGCCAGGCCCATGTTGCTAATTCCGACGAGTTCATGATGTACATCGCCAAGCGGCAAATACTCAATCTAAGGGAAATTTTAGTCGAGTGGATCCTCCACTTAATCGGCTCCGACGGCACTCCCGCCAGGGAGTCGAGCCTCAAACCCCTGGATGTGGGCTTGGAGTGTGTCACTGTACAGTTGTGCTTTCCTTTACGACCTTGTTTTAAGGATTATATATGATCACCGGTGTGCAACTTGCATCTTCCCTCTATCCCCTTGCACCTTTTGATCTTTTACTCTCTTCACAAACACTCTTTGAAGGCACTTGCACTCAAACATCTTCAGTCTCTTGACGCAAGTACACAAGACTGACCAATCCGCCTAGTGTTGTCACTATCTCCTCGTCAAACCCGACAACACTTCCGTTAGCATCTACCACGTCGCCACTTGATTACTGGACCTTTTCCAAGGACCAAACTCTTTCATAAGCCCCAACGCTCTTAGGAACGCCAAGAAAGCGAAGGACGAGCCCACTTCTACAGGTGGATACGTGGACAAAATTCCGCTCAACCCTCAGCCCTTGTGGAGTCACCTTCACACATTCACACGCCCTGGCCCGATCTGATCTAGTGGGGCGCCGCGTACAAGCCTGAGCTTGGTTCTCACGAGGCCCTTCTTATAAGGACGCTGAGGACCTACCAAGGCACTGGATCCATTTACCCAAAAACTTCTTTGACCAACCCGCCCTGGCGCGGAATATCCTCTAACATCACATCACGTTACACATCTTTCACCATGGAAACGTATCACGGCTATGTGCGGACACCCGCCGATGCTATTCGACTATTTGAAGCTTGCCGATTAGGCATCTTGCCCCGTGTGCAACGACGACTCTCTGAGAAGGAAAGGCAATCAATTCGATCTGGATCTGTTTTTGTGTGGGATGAGCGGGAAGCTGGTATGAGGAGATGGACTGATGGCAAGTCATGGAGCGCCAGCCGTGTGTCAGGAAGCTTCCTGACCTATCGTGAGATGGAGGGCAAGCGAGGTGGTGGCTTCTCTGCCACTCGAAGAGGTGGCGGCAAGACTCCAGACTCTGGACGCGGTAGCGACGAGGACCAAGATGATGGAGAGCCTGAGGGATACCGTTACAAGGCCGATGGCCTCATGAAGCAGTCTTTCAGTATTACCACTTCCACCGGACAGCATCTTCACCTTATTTCATACTACTCTCGTCCTCAGCCTGGTCAGCCTGAGCTTCAGCAACCGACCAACGACCCTAGCCTGCGAGGCATCGTTCCTGTCAAGGGCATGTACCCTGAGTCCAGTATGGGAGAGGCCAACACGACACCGGCTCTCACTCGCGCGCCAATGCAGCAGCCTCCCTACATGGTTGCCCCCCAGCCTGGCCAACAGCCTTATCCTCCTCCGTATGGCCAGCCTGGCTATGGCTGGCCCCCTTCCCCTGTCGCTACTCCTCCATACAGCCACTACGTTGCTCCTTATCCTCCTCAACATCACCAGCTTCCGCCTCACGCCAGCCATCCATGCCTCCCTCCTCCGCAGTACGCCCAGGCACCTATTTACGAGCAGCGCGCTCCTCTTCCTCTTCCTACTAAATCTGCCTACCCACAAAATCCTTCCCCCCATTACACACACCCTGCTCTTCCTAGAGCTCACGATTCTCCTCGCGAGCATCATCTCCAGGCAGCTGCACAGAACGCAATGGTTGATTCTCGAGCGCCTAGTTCTTCTCGCACTCACCAGGTAGCACTCCCAGGCCTTGGTGCTGTGACAAACGGCCCTCCTGGATCCTCGCTCGCAGCGATCAGCACTCCCCCTAGCCGAGCCATGAGTGTTAGCCCCCCTCGGAGCTCTCACTCTGATGCTCCTGCCACCAACTCCAACAAGGCCAGCCTCTCGGCACTTTTGCATCCTACCCCCGCTGCCAGCGAAAGCGGTAGTGCCAAGCCTGGTAGCGCTGGTAGCAGCCCTAGAACGACTGGTGCCTGTGGCCTAGAGAAAGGAGGCGTCAGCGAGGATGCGCGAGCCCTGAGAATGCTGGACCGCAAGTTCTGCATCTAGAAGAAGGATTCGGTTTGATTGGAGAAGGATTTGGGCCCAACTTGAGGCCTAGCATATCGGGATCACATCATGATAAGGGAATCGTGTTTATTCATCATCTGCATCATCACGGCGTCTTGATTTACAGGGTAGCAGCCAAGGGGGCTTGCTGCGGTCACATTCAGCGTGCTTTTTTATGACTGGGAATGGAAGAGAAATGAATGGATTTGGTGTTTTCGGACCATACAGCGGCATTATGGTTTAGTGGTGTTTAGGTACCATCGCTTCCAAGCGATGAAGCATGTCGGTCATGTACATATTTACTGAGCAATATCAGGAGCATATTGACTAAACTGTCCACTTCCTTTGATTCATCTGTGTCTATTGTTTGAGTGACGTTTTGTCCTAGGGGTGTGAGTGTTGCTGACGAAGCCTTGAGCGCCAAAGCACTGCGTACGCGTTCGTGTAAGTCAGGGGCGGCACAACGGCATCTGAGGTAAATTTACGGTAGGTAGGTAAAATAGGTAAAATAGGTAAAATTAAGGTTGATGTCAGTTCAAAGATGCGTGTGCATACTGATGCTTTCCCGTTTATCCGATTTTTGGTGCTCAGCTCCGCGTAGTGAAAGGGCCGCGTCATCCTGACGATGCCGAGATGCCGGACAGGGTGTGGTACAGTCGTGAAAGGGAGACAAAGACGACGGACGCGTAAGAAAGAGGAGCTGGAGCGAGAGGGGGTCTTTGAGAGTGGTCAAGACCCTTAATTTTATATTGAAGCCTAGACTTTGTCCTTGTTTTTGTGTTTTGGGGAGGGGTCGTGATGTTGAATCATGGGGGTGGGATGTGAATGCGGAGGCGGCAACTTAGATGCCTAGCAGAGGGGTTTGAAGAAAACGGAACCAATAATAGCAGTGCAAAATACCACTTATGGCAAGAAGAGAGAAGGTGTTCTAATTTTATGATTCCCAGGGTTTGGTGTATGAAGTGTCGTGTGACTGGCTGTGAAGCTATTCACAGGTGCTGGATAATAAGCCCACGTACACGACTACTTGGACATGGTGTTGTTGATCGACTTTGCTAATTGATCAGATACATCAGAGTCGAAGCTTGACTTGGTGTGCATATTTAAAACAACTATTAGAATCCTGTGGTATTCTTCAATTAATGCCTGTCAGTACTGATGTCGCGTGTAAGTCGGACTATAGATTATCCGTCCCGGGGCAGCTTTGACAGTTGCAAGTGCTGCGCGCATCAATGGCCAGAATAATCAAGCTACGCGACGACCTAATGATTGTCTTTGTCCGCATCAATAGAGGACAATGACATATCAATAGCTGCGAAACATCCATCCCGTTCCTCCAGTTGCTTCGACTTGACTCAGCTTGACTTGGCGATAATCATGCTGCGGCAATCGATATAATAAACCGAACTCAAACCGACTTGATCCTTTCTTTAATCACTTTTGCGCCGAGCCCATCATGTTCACTTTCTGCCCGCTGCAGGGCGCCCTCTCGAACTCGTCTGCTTCGCAATCTCTTCTTGAGCTCGATGGGGGAGTTAAGGTGTTGGTTGATCTAGGATGGGACGAGACTTTTGATGTTGAGAAGCTTAAAGAGATTGAGAAGTATGCATCCCTACGCAGTTGTTCCCGGAATGACGATGGCTAACAAGATATGCACATACAGACAAGTCACAACTCTCTCGCTCATCCTCGTTACACATGCGACGGCATCCCATCTCGCCGCTTACGCCCATTGCTGCAAGAATATCCCACAGTTCACGCGCATCCCCGTATATGCGACACGACCTGTCATTGACCTCGGTCGCACCCTCATCCAAGATCTCTATACTTCGAGCCCGGCTGCAGCGACGACTATTCCGCAGAGCTCACTCACAGAGAGTGCATACTCGCTTACACAGACCGCGACGACTGCGCAAAACCTCCTTCTCCAGTCCCCGACCAACGAAGAGATCGCGCGATACTTTTCTCTTATCCAACCACTTAAATACTCACAACCTCATCAACCTCTACCCTCACCATTCTCGCCACCACTCAATGGCTTGACGATTACAGCATACAATTCTGGACACACTCTCGGTGGTACGATATGGCATATTCAGCATGGCCTGGAATCGATTGTGTACGCGGTGGACTGGAATCAAGCACGTGAGAATGTCTTCGCTGGTGCAGCTTGGCTCGGAGGTGCGGGAGGTGGCGGTGCCGAAGTCATTGAACAGCTACGGAAACCAACTGCGCTGATCTGTAGCAGTCGTGGTGCTGACCGGACGGCTCAGACTGGAGGTCGTGCCAAGCGAGACGAGCAGCTGATTGACACCATAAAGGCTTGTGTGACACGAGGAGGAACTGTTCTGATTCCTGTGGACTCAAGCGCTAGAGTTCTAGAGCTTTCTTACCTTCTAGAACATGCCTGGAGAACAGACGCTGCGTCCGAAGGAGGCGTCCTCAAGGCTGCCAAGCTGTATCTGGCCGGACGCAACATGTCAAGCACCATGCGATACGCCCGAAGTATGCTCGAATGGATGGACGATAGTATCGTGCAGGAATTCGAAGCCTTTGCCGAAGGTCAACGAAAGGTCAACGGCGCAAACGATAAGAAGGAGGGTGGACCATTCGACTTTAAATATCTACGACTGCTTGAACGAAAGGCTCAGATTGCGCGACTGCTGAGTCAAGGCACCGAGAACGTCGAAACAGAAGGCCGTGTTATTCTGGCAAGTGATAGCAGTATTGAGTGGGGATTCTCCAAGGACTTGATCAAAGGACTGGCTCGAGACTCGAGAAACTTGGTAATCTTGACAGACAAGCCTGGTCTATCAAAGGACGACAAGCCATCTATCGCGAGAACACTATGGGATTGGTGGAAGGAGCGTAAGGATGGTGTATCAGTGGAACAGAACAGCAGCGGCGAAAACATCGAGCTTGTGTATGCTGGTGGACAAGAGTTGGAGATCCGGGAGCCTCAACGTCATGCTTTGGAAGGCGACGAATTGGCTCTGTATCAACAATGGCTGGCTACCCAAAGACAACTCCAAGCAACTCAGCAGAGCGGCGGTGCAGCTGGACTCGAGGCATCAGCGGACGTGGTCGACGATGCCTCTTCTGAATCCTCTTCTGACTCAGAAGACGAGGATGGTGAGCAGCAAGGCAAGGCTCTCAATGTTTCGACAGCCATTGCTCAAGCTGGCCGTAAGAACGTGGTACTCAAGGATGAGGATCTTGGTATCAACGTGCTCATCAAGAAGAAGGGCGTATACGATTTTGACTCCCGAGGGAAGAAGGGCCGAGAGCGAACATTCCCTATCGCTATCAGGAGAAAACGTCAAGACGACTTTGGAGAGCTCATTCGCCCTGAGGACTATCTCCGTGCTGAGGAGAAAGAGGAAGAGGGCCAGGATAATGCCAATCTGGAGGCTACCGACGACAAGCTCGGAAAGAAGCGCAGATGGGACGATGTTGTCAAGAACGGAACAGGCACCAACAAGCGATCACAAGCCATGCGGGCTGGTTCCGCCGACGGAGAAGATGCTGGAATGGGCGAAGGCGATGGTTTCGTGCCTGACGAGCTTGACAATGTTGAGGATATTGAGACCGAAGAGCCGACAGGACCATGCAAGCTCACATACCAGACCGAGACCGTCCAAGCCAATATGCGCATCGCGTTCGTCGACTTCAGCGGATTGCATGACAAGCGCAGTCTTAACATGTTGATCCCTCTGATCCAACCGCGTAAGCTCATCCTCGTTGGTGGTGAACGAGACGAGACACTTGCTTTGGCTGAGGACTGCCGTCGAGCATTGGGAGGAGACGGCAACAACGCGGATAATACTGGCAGTGAGCGCTCCGTTGACGTTTATACCCCCGAGGTTGGCTTCGTGGTAGATGCCAGTGTCGACACCAATGCCTGGGTTGTCAAGCTTGCCGACCCTCTCGTCAGGAAAATCAAGTGGCAGAACGTCCGTGGTCTGGGTATCGTCACCATCACAGGGCAGCTTATTGCCACCCATCCCAACGACTCTGAGGGTGATGAAGATGCTGCCAACAAGCGTCAAAAGACCGAGGAGGCTCCCTCAACAACGACCCTCACCACCACCGCCGCTGCTCTCCCCTCAGCCACGCCAATTCTCGACGTTCTCCCTGCGAACCTCGTCTCTGCTGTTCGCTCAGCAACCCAACCGCTACACGTCGGCGACCTGCGTCTTGCCGATCTACGACGTGCGATGCAATCAGCCGGCCACGCAGCTGAATTCCGCGGTGAAGGTACATTAGTGGTTGACGGCTCTGTGGCCGTTCGCAAGACAGCTGCAGGACGAGTCGAGGTCGAGAGCGTCGGCATGCCAACCGCACGAAGGAGTACGTTTTACGAGGTGCGCAAGATGATATACGATAACTTGGCTGTTGTGGCTGGTGCATAGAACACCCACCACGGCAAGAGGCACGGACTTTTTCAAAACTAGGGGCCAAAGAAAAGCGAAGGGGCGTAATCGATGGGCTACGCATTTTTTGTACACTATGAAAGATAAGCAGAGGTGTATTCTCTTTGGGGGATAAGTATTTGGTTACTGAGCTATGGGGGGGAGCTATGCAATGGAGATTCGCAGGGGATGAGAGGTTGAGGTAGAATTAACAAGAGGCTTGATAGCCACATCTTGTACGACTGATATAACCTTCATGTTGCTACTTAGCCTAAACTTCTGACTTTGACTGGAAGTCGTAATTGCCTATTAAATTGTTTCTACCAAAGCTTTCGAATCGTATGCTACAAGCAGTATACAAAGAACATCACACGGAAAGCTATAATTTCACAAGCTTCAAAAGATCAAGTCATGGGATCGATTCTAATCCACCCAAGGATCGGTAACCTCCTGAGCGAGAGCTCAGCCTGCGGACCCAACACAAACATTCCTTGGCAAAAGCTCTTCATATTAATGTACATAAACGGTGTGAAGAGCGCCTCAACGCCTAGCAATGCATGTCTATTCAAACATATCCAATAATACCCGACAAACCCATTCTTTTCCCGTTCATTTTACAGGGTGCATAGGGGCCATCTCATACTCCCCAGCACCATCTCCCCCCCCTCCTCTCCTAGCTTGGCCCATCTCCTCATCACCAGCAGCAGCAGGTTGCGCCGCAGTGCCGTCGGTGGACTCGGATCCCGTAGCGCCCAGGATGCGACGGCCGCCGAAGAAGACAGGCTGAAGCTCGCGGTACTGACAACCCCAGATGCCGAGACTGACAGAGAGGGCAGCTGAGGCGAGCATGGTGAACCACCAGCCTGCGTGGCGGGGAATGCGACCGCTGTAGAGGGATGCGATGATGAGGTGGAGGAAGTGGACCGTTAAGGCAAAGTCGGGGACGAGTTTCGAACGGGCGATGAGGGCGACGATAGCGATGGAGCTGTAGAATGTTAGTAACCGTTTTCGCGATACCAAAGCTCAGCGCAGAGTCGCAAGTTGCGCTTCGCTTCTTCCCAAAGCCAACAGTGTAACTCACATAATCAGGCCTCCATCCAATAACCATATAAACGACATGAGCCATCCATGGGTGGTATCCCCTCTCAAACCCTCCCAGCCAAACACAAGCGTCCAGCTAAACCCAGAACCAGACACAAGCGCCGTGAAAACGATGAGGACCAGTGCAGCAAAGTAGTATATGGCCTGCAGCGTCGCGATCTGGCCTGCGATTTTGAGGGGCGCCAACTCGGCCAGGGCGCCGGCGCGCGGAGGTTTACGACGTCGTGGCATTATGGATCTCTGTGGTTCTTATCGGAGAGGAGTGATGTGAGGTTTGGGTTCTAGCGCAGTGTGGAATAGTCGTGGCTCATCGAAAGGGCATGTCTCGTGAGGTCTTGTGATGCCTGTCCTGCTTAAGCTTCCTTTCAGCTTTAGTCTAGCTCGAGAATCTCAACCCTGTCGATCTCCAACTCCTGAGTCGTAATCGAAACAGTTTCAACTTTCAAGTAACCCTTAAAAGCAGGTCCTTGAGTATAAAACAAAGAAAAAAGGTAAAACCGGGGTGAAAGGAGAGAAGTGAAGTAAAGTGAAGGTAGGAGGAGGTTGGATTGCAGCAAGTAAATCAAAGGACAGATTAAAGAGCACCAGCCACACAAGCTACCCTTAAACGTGGCTCGTGCAGCCTAAGCATCCTAGCGCTAGACTGCTTACATCTCACCGCCCGACTGTTCTGCCGCACTGGCTCGTCATACCTTTGGAGGTACACGGCTCATGAGATTTTGAGCCACCAGACGGTCCCTCAATTACCATTACAGCTACATCCCCAACACCACAACAGCTCAATTGAGCCTCCTCTCTACCCACCTATATAATACAAACACACAAAATCACGCAAGATGGGCTTCTGGCCATTCTCAAGCGACTCCCGCGCTGACGCCATCCGTTCCGGCGAAGCCATTCCCAACCGCCAAGAGCGCAAGGTCTGCTGGGCTGCTCGCGACGCCTACTTCAACTGTCTCGACGCCAACAACATCATCGATGCGACAAAGGATCCCAACTCTGTGAAGCGAACATGTCCAAAGGAGACCGAAGACTTTGAGCGAGATTGCGCTGCTGCTTGGGTAAAGTACTTCAAGCAGTGGCGCGTTGCCGATATCCAGAAGAAGAAGCGCCTTGAAGAGCTTAGGGCACAGGGTGCGCAGGAGATGACTGTCACAACGAGTTTTGCGCCTGAGGGCGGTGCTGGAGAGAAGGGTAAGGGCGTGGGAGATATTCAGGCCATGTTGGATAAGAAGCAGGCGAGGTAAAAGGTCAGGCTTGAGAGAAATAATTAGTCCTTGAGGATTTAAAAGCACGCAAGAGACGAGGGACCCGGAAAAGGCCTTGCAAAGGGCCAAAGGCTTGTTATACATATATGTATTATACCATTGTAAACTACAACACCATCACCAGCTCACCCCTACAGTACAATTGTACTACTTCACCACACCCGTCCTTCCAAGTGAGATAACTCAAGTTTATCCTACCAAATCTATCTATTCCTACTACCAAAACCTCCTTGCAAGCCCTGCCAGCTTATGAAAACCAGAAAGACGATAATAATTATACGACAAAAAAAGGAACAAAGTCATGTGAAAGGGGCAGTAAGAATTGAAGAACGACCAAAAGAAAAAAAAAAAAGGGCAAAAAACAAACTGTAGCGTGCTAAGCGTGGTGGTATCATCCATGTCTTCTTCTTTTTTTTAACAAAGCAACCGTATCTGCACTTGCTCCAGAGGTGCCGCCTCATTCTGCAATGCGGCTCACCACACGGCTCAGTGCTTCTCTGCTTCATCGCCGACAAAGGAAAATGAGATTGAAATCGAAACTTGCTTTCATAGGCCGAGTCCAGTATGCCAAAGGTGGTTGGACAAAAACAAAAAGAGAAAATAGTCCATGGCATGGAGAAGTAAAGAACCAGAATGAGAGATGTCGCCATGTGTCTCGCCTTTCTAATGCATCATTGGTGGTTGACGATGGTTCCGTCGCTCGTCAACCTTGTGTATCTGTGTCATTCGCTTTCTTAATCGTGACCCCAATTTTTGTCCTCCTCGATAAGCCAGATTTGAGCTTGGTCGGACCCTAAGCCACCAATCGTACTCCGCTGTCATCTGTACCATCCTTCCTCGGCAGCGGTGGCAGTTCCTTGTTGAGACTGTCGTGGCTCATCCTGTTTCGTAGCGTGGGTACATGATTGACAGGGGCGGTGCCGTTACTGAGGCCGGCATAACCACTATCGGCGCTATCGGGTTTGAGATATCCAGACTTGGGTGGGGTTGGCGGTGGTGCTCTCGTGGGTGGGAGACTCTTGTTGATGTCCTTAGGGGGCGTCAAAGGTCGAACTTCTGTGTCGTCGCGCCCATTCTCGCCTGCCTCCTGTACAACGGGTAGAATAGGTTCATGCTGCAGCGAGTCGCGAGCATCCCTAGGGCTGCCAGTAGACAAAACTCGGTCTGGCACCTGGCTCTCCGTATGACCATGTTTTTCCGATCGCTCAGCTTCCTTTGTCGCCCTCTCAATCGTTTCCTGGGCTTCTGGCGATCGCGGACAAGCAGGTGGGGGAGGAGGGACGTGGGTTGGCATGGGTGGGATGGCCTGGGACGACCTACGACGCGAGTTCCAACTTGACACTCTCGTTTCCGAACGTTGCGCCTCGATCATCTCTTGGTGCCTCCTCTCCGCCTCCCTGTGGGCCTCCTCATTGGACATAGTAACACCCTCGATGAAGTGGTAGAACCGATCACCGTATTGGTCAGGTGGCAATGCTGAGATCTGTGTCTTGTCACTCGACAAGCCTTTCCAGAAGTGCTCGATCTTCTTGATAATTCCGTACTAAATCATGTCAGCTGTGGCCAACTTCAGCCCAAGACCAAAACTTACGTGAGTGAGGCAGTCGATGACTCCAAGATAGTAAATCTCATCCGCTGGAGTGTTGTCTTCATGAGTCGCCCTAAATCCACCATCGTCCTGTCCGAAAACCCATCCAGGACGATGCTGGCCTTCTTGCAGCTCATCCGGCATTTTGTTCGCCGACTGGCCCATGGGTACTGGTCGCTCCTGGCGAATCATCTGTCGCAGCTCCCTGGCCTTTCGTGCATTCTCCATTTTAGACGGTGTGCGGAGGAGGACCGACTGGGGCTCATCATCAGGGGACTTTTCACCACCAGGGTTGAAAACTTGCAAAGTCTTGTCACGAAGATTCTCCTCGTTTCCTCGTGAGACGTCATGTATGCCAACCAGCAGCGAGTAGTCCATAATGTGAAGTCGTTTCAGCAGAGCAACGTCCCGTTGCAGCTGCTCGAGGAACATACGCTTCTTTTGTATACCCAGCTCTAGGCTTCGCTGTCGCCTCAGCCAGTTCAGATCCTTCAATGTTGCCCGGGGGTTCTTCTCCAAGTCATCTTCTTTGTAGTCTCGGCCAATAGTAGAACCCTTCAAATCAAAAGTTGTGTGAATATCTCGGTGGGGCGGGAAAAGGTTGTTCATCACAACAAAGTGAATCTTCTTGCCATATGGCATCTTGACACGGTGCAAACCATAAAATTGCGAAAGAAGCATGTTGGGGTTGTCCTTGACGTGCTGGTAGTATTCCTTAAGAATCTTGCGGAGGAACTTGTGTTCGGCGTGGTGAATGGTCTTGATGATATACTTATAATCCCGTGAAAAGTAAAAGAAACTTCCGCTCTTGCCAGGAGATCCAAGTTCAGAAAGAATATATTTGCCCGTGAGAGACATAAGATAATCGGCAGGGTCCAGGCGGAAGAGGTTTCGGAGGCGGCGGAAAACCCAAGGGGCATAATCCTTGAACTTGAAGTCGTACTTGGCTGACGGCACCAGCTCGTTACCGGCAATATCAAACGTCGACTTCTGCTTAGTATCAAAGTCGGCATCAGTCAACTCTCGGTCGAGCTTGGCATTTGTCCGCGAAACCGAAACACGGATACCTGTAAGCATATTGTAGGCGGTTTCCCAGTTAGCGTGAGTCTCATCGACCTTGGTGCCAACCAGGACTCGGTCGTCATCCTCTTCTTCCTTTCTTCTCCGCTTACTGGCCCTTTTCTGTCGCAATGCCTCAGCCCAGCGCAGAGCATCCTCGTCAGGCACGATCTCATCTCTGGGCGCATCCGACTGCATCGACCGGGTTGGCCTTCTGCCCATACTCAAAGAAGGTCGTCGGCCACCAGGGGCTCCAGCATTAGTAGGGGAAAAGCGACCGCTGGCCTGTGCTGTGTCCATGCCGTCCCGAGATCCACGACCTGGAACATACTTTGGCACGTCGAGGGTATGTCGTTGCTTGAGACCAGGTGCAGGGGCTTGCAAATGTCCTGATGATGAAGCTGCTGCACTTGACGGGTTGTAGACTGGTGGAGACGATAATCGATGAGGGCCATTTACTCGAGGCTGCAGCGTCTGCGCCGTATCGTGAGGCAACGTAGTCTGCGATTGGGAACCACGGGGGTCCATAGGAAGCGGGGAGGCTGAGAAGGGATGGTTTCCTTCAAAACTCCTGCTGGGGGGCTTTTCAGATGCCTCCTCTGTCGCTTGGGGCTCTGAAGGCAGGGGTTTTGATAGTATATTGGATTGTTGATAATGGTTGGCGGAGTGTGTGTTGTTATTGATGCCATTGACATCAGATGAGTGCTGGCGAGTACGGTCGGCTAGGCTCGTGGTGCCATTTGGCATGGGCTGTTGCCCAAACTTGTCGACTTCGGTTGCATCGTCTTGTCGGGGAGGGTAAACGGCCGTGGCGGACTTTCCGTTAGAAGTCGAGCTCATACTCGTAGGCCGCGTGCTGTTACTGTTGCCATTCATAGGCGTCGGTGTAGGCTCGGAGACGTCGGACGCGTGTGTAGAAGAAATGGAGCTCTCGTCAAAGCTATCATTGATCGTATCGGATCGGGTGTGGCGGATGGAACCCCCATTCACCCTCTCCTTGTTCACGAAGCCGAACTGGTTCGTGGGGTCAAGGTTGAGGATGTCGGGGTTGTTGTTGAAAATAGTCGAATTGTCCTGATCAGAAAGAAACGATGGCATTTCGAGGGGGGTCGGAGGAACTCGCTGGAGGCCAATACCAGCGAGCGCTGACGCGATAGATGCTATTTGGACAAGTTGATGCTATTTCGAGATTGGTATTTGGGAATATAGGCGAGATGTCGTCGGGATCTGCGTTCACTCGGTTCCGGTCGCAGTCTTTCGCTCTCGTCGACTCTCAGCTGGTTGTTGACGTTGCTGGTGGAACAATGGGCGAAGACGAGAGAGGGAAATTGGTTCGAGGGCCTTGCTTGCTGGGCGCACGGGGGATTGCTTGGCGGGTCGACCAATAAACAGGGACGGACACCGCTGGGAGGGGGGAAAGTCGAAGCGAAAGCCAAACCGAGTCGATGGCGTAGAATAAATCGGCGACGAGGAGAGAATCGTCGTGCTGAATGAAGATGATTGTGATGGGAACTGGATTCGTGTATGGAGTCCCACTAACGTGCTGTCGAATTATTAGTTTGGGTGAGGTGAGAGCAGGAGAATGAGTGGTGGTGAGGCTGGGAGGAATCCGGGTGGAAAAAGTGACGGGCCTTCCCTGGAACCTACCTGTGCAATGCAGCAGCTCCTGCCTTGCCTGGCATGTACCTAAAACTGGAAATGAGGCGTCCTGTAGGGGAGAAGGGGGAAGGGGGGGCGGATATCCCGGCGGATGTGATGGGTGGGCGGGCTCTGAAGCGTCCAGTCAGCGCTCTTCTACTGGGCACAGCGTATTCCAGGGCAGCTGGCGGAGAGCTCTAATAACTCTCCACCCACTGAAAGCGAAGACTAAGGAGCTAGAGGGAAAAGAAAAAGCCCGACACCGATAGAGTTGAGCCGCGTCTTACTTTATGATTACAATACTTTAGTAAGAATAATTATTTGTATCACGAATACACTACTGAGAAACTCAAAGCATTTGCTTTACGATGTTATATGGCTTTTGTATAAAGACGATTCATGTTGTAACGGGACAAGGGGATGTAATGCAATGGGCCAACCAGTCGAGGCCCGCTGAAAGGGTTTGCGTGGCAGAGTCCCAGGCTTGGCTCAAGGCTTGGCACACGGCGTTAGCACCCGACTTTGATACCGCTAAATGCCAGTGGCTTTACGGGCGTCTAGCTCTTTGCTCGATGATTACCTTATTTGATCAGTCAAGAGACGAGACACGCCATTGACACAATATCACGGCGCCATAAGACTTTTGTGAGTTTGATAGTGTTGTGAAAATTTGATGATGAGTATAGCCAGTGTTCAATTGCTTTATTGGTCCTTATCTTGCTCATGTACAAATGGAGCCATCCTTGTCATCCGTCTCATTCCAGGTCTGCTTCACCAAGCTGAGCGTTGTGGGTAAGGGGTTTCTGTCTCGGTTCTTGTCTTTTTCAATATGAAACCTTAAGCAGTGGCTTTGTCATTCTATAATTACCATCATCAACTTGTTACTGGAAACAAGCCCATGAACAGACAGTCCGGAGATTGTGTATCTACAGAGCATCAACTCGACCCAGCTTCGCCTCGAACTTGTTATTCCCCCCCACTAGCTCCAATTCAATAGCCTGGTCGTCTGCAGCATCCCGCTACCATCACCCCAGGCACCGTTTACACAGCCACGGGGGGAGACCCGCTCTCCCCCAATATTGAGATATTCACGGATATTGATGTCCAAAATACACTTGTTATTTGTTGATCTGTACCGTCTTTGCTCGAATGAATAGTATGTAATCGGTAATCCCTCAAGATGTACGATTATGTGTTGTTTGATCTGGCACTCTTATCATCCACTCATTATCACTCTCCAAACGGACGAGTCAAAGAATGGAAACTGATCGTCAATTCACCGTTATGGCCGACATGTTGATTGACAACATCAGCGCCTCTTTTCCAAGTCTTTTTTTATCCCAAGACAGTTGCCGTTGATCCCTTGTTCTTCACCGCTAGCACATTCCGTCATGGCTTGAAGTGCGACCCCTATGACACCAGTCTCATGTGTAACTAGTGATCCTTTTTAAATACTGCGCAGTTCTGCATGTCGTGTCTACGTGGAGATGACATGTTATGGATGCACTTGATACGCAAGCCCATGTGCATTTTTCGAAACTCGGAATATCTTACTATACATCAGGTAGTTATGCGATCATATTATGGCCATGAAGTCATATCATTCCATAACCCAACCCCTTACCAGCTTGTGATCCTCATACTTGAACATCTCACTCATGCCTAGACAATATAATAAATTTCCCTGTTCCCCCGCAAAATCTCTTATAACTCTCTTGGCTGCCTCTTCATCTCTTCATGTTATTCCTCTCCACTTGACATGAATAATACCCCCTTGCCAAGCCACTTCCGAAGAGCACGGCCCTTTCGGGGTCTGCGAAGAATGCGAGCAGCCGTGACAGATGTGGATGTCTTCTTCGTCTCAAGTCTCCACCGTTTACGCAATCATTCAAAAACCACCATAACTAACTTTCTTGGTCTGCCACTGTGATTCTGCTAGAGAAGAAAGGAAGGAGAGGATTTTCAGGAACAGACTAAATGAAAATGCATCTTGTTGATCAGCACCCAACTTTGTCGAGACCCTGCCCCTGGTCCGCACTCCCATTCAAGTACTGCTGACTCATTCATTTCTTGGCGTCAAGAGCCTCAATGAGACTTCTAACGACAGCTTCACCATTTCACTTCTTCAACTATCACAACAATCGCTTTGTAGGCACATGTCCGTGCATTAATATGACTGTTATCTACAGATTTGTGTCAGACCAGGTGAAGTTATTCTAGGTCACACTGTGAATATTTGGTATATAACCTGGGCCACAGTTAGGTCTTCATGTCAATTCCTACCTGCCTGGGGACAAAGGAGCCTCAACAGATGGAATGCCAACTTGTCAGTCATAACACCACATGCATCACTTTGAGTTTGGGGGCGCATCTGTATGGGAAGGAAGTGGAAGATTCCACCGTTTTGCTCAGATAAACTATCTGCCTCACCAGCCCCAGCCACGTCGTTGCCATATGCAACAAACTGCGCATAACGGCACGAGCCGAGCCGGTTCGAAAGCCAATAAGTCCATCCAGTTGCCCCTCTCAAATGTTTTTTTTTTCTCTTGTTTTTCTTGTTTCGTTGTTTTCATCGCTGCTGTTCACTTGCAGCTATCTTGCTGTCTTCCTCCTCAGTCTCGTCGCGAGATACCTTGTTCCAACTGAGACTGCGTCTTGCCAATAGGAGAAAAGCAAGCGAAGATCAAATGTAGTGATGTTGCCCGTGGGCATCATCAAGCCCTTTCGAAATCACCAATACGTCTAGCTGAGTCCGTTCCGTCTCATGAGGTCCGTTCCTCCAACGTAGATTTGTCGTCAGGGTATCATATCCCCCGTGCGCTCGCTCCGCCGAGGTACCGTTCATCCCGCAAGTCACCCGCAGAAATTGGAGCCCTCAAATGCAAGCCGAGGGCAACGCCATCCGCGTGAAAAGCCTCGAACGCCTCGTTTCTCGAAAACACCCCTATCCCTTCTTCCCGCACCAGTTGGCTGTGCCCAGCCCCAAAAGCGGGTATGTCTACCGTGGTTGATGCCCAAAGAACACCTTTTCCCTGGAAGTTTCATTCTCGCTCTCTTTCATCATCCGTAGATATCGTGAACCAAGCCAAACAGAAAGTCAAAGCCGATGGTAATGGTACAGACTAACAGGTTGTTGCAAAGTTGAAGCCAATAAGGCTACCAGCCCAAGAAAGCGCGAACCATCGGGTCTGCATCGCCAATGTGTTGGGTTTTTGTGTGAAGACCCCTTGCGAAAGTATCGGAGTAGTAGTAGTAGTCCACCGGCTGTGAAGTCCGTTTCGTCGTCCCATCCATTCGCGGAAAAATATGCGAATAATGTACAATCCAACTCTGAAAAGACGGCCCAGTACAAAAAAAATCATGTAAAAAATCATCCGTAAACCCCCCTCTCGCCCACCTAACGCCATGCATGAGTATATGTGATATTAGGTTTGGGCATCGCGGGGCGGGCCGCGACCTCGACCGCCTGCGCCTTGGCCACCTCGGCCACGATACCCACGGCCACGACCACGGCCTCGTCCGCCGTTATAGTGCGGGTTGCCGTGCTGAGGGTTCTGGCTCTGCCAGTTGCCCTGGCCTTGCTGAGGCAGACCAGCCTGCTGCGTCTGCTGAGGCTGCTGGAATTGTTGCTGAAGCTGCTGCTGTTGGCCCTGAGCAGCAGGAGGTTGACCTCTCTGGAGGTTTGAGATGGGTCGAGGAATCGACTCGGGGTTTTCGTAGACGTAAAGGCTCTTATCGATGCTAGCAGGGATGGGTTGAATCTCGGTGCCCAGATCCCGCTCAATGTTGTAGAGGTTAAAGCGGTCGTCCCAGTTGATCAGGTTAATAGCCAGACCAAGGTGGCCATAACGACCAGATCGACCAATACGGTGAAGGTAAGTCTCGGCGTTCTTAGGGAAATCAAAGTTGATGACGACGTTGACAGCCTGGATATCGATACCACGGGTGAGCAGATCGGAACAGACCAGGTTTCGGCAGACGCCGTTGCGGAAGTCGTGGAAAACACGGTTTCGTGCGTGTTGCTGCATTTTTGCGTGACTATAGAAGCAAGAGTAGCCAAGCTCGGTAATTTTCTTGGCAAGTAGTTCGACTCGGTTGGTAGAATTACAAAAGATGATAGACTGGTTGATCTGGAGCTTAGAGAAGAGAGTGTTCAAGCAGTGGACCTTCTGCTTCTCTTCGACGAAGGCGTAGTATTGAGTGATACCCCTCAGAGTGAGCTCATCCATCAGGTTGATCTCATAGGGGCTGACCATGTTCTTATCGGAAAAGTCCTTGACAGACAGAGGGAATGTGGCAGAGAAAAGCATGACCTGTCGGTCCTTGGGGTGAAATTGCAGAAGCTGCTCAATGACAGGAGTGAATTCGATGGAGAGAAGCTTATCGGCTTCGTCCATGATGAACATGGGGCATTCGCTGAGGTCGGCAACATTCTTGCCAGCGAGATCGAGAATTCGGCCTGGGGTACCAACCACAATATGGACGGGATCCTGCAGACGAATAATATCATCTCGAAGACCGGTACCACCAGTCGTGACCATGACGTTGATGCCGAGGTGCTTGCCAAGGGTCTTGCAGACTTGCGAGGTCTGCATGGCAAGCTCGCGTGTGGGGACAAGGATAAGACATTGGATCTTGGAAACCTTGGGGTTGATGCGTTCCAAGGTAGGGATGACAAAGGCGGCCGTCTTGCCAGTGCCGTTCTTTGCTCGGGCAAGAATATCTCGGCCAGTTAATGCGACGGGGATAGCTTCCTCTTGAATTGGTGATGGTTTCTCGAATCCTGCTTCAAAAATACCCATGAGCAGGTCTCGCTTGAGGGCAAAGTTTTCGAACTCGAGGCCCTTTGTGTTTGTGACATCCTGTGGTGAGGCAAAGGTTAGCATACGGGAATGCGCCAAGAGAAAGGATTATTGCAGTGTGTACCTCTGTTTGTTGTCGGTTATCTTTGGCGGGGAGGTTGAGATTCTTCTTCCATTCGTCACTCGCGGCGGGAGTACCGTCACTGCTGGAGTTAGTCCAAGCTCACAAGGGCCGCTAGGGCGGCGCAGCGGACCTGAGTTGGGTGGATTTCAGCTTGTCTGCTAGCTGATCCGCCATTGCGTGCGTGTATAGGATCCGTCTACGGATCGAAAGAAAGTAAAGGCTGGTATTATATGCAAAACAGCACAGAGGTCGGCCTCTCGAAGGTACGGGCGCGAGGGAGGCAGCAGGTGAGGAGCTGCAAGCGTGGGTTTGTGTGGGGAGAGTCGGAGGAAAATCGGTGCGCGAACTACCCGAGAAAGAATCGGCTCGGGGAAGGAAGTACTTTAGTTAGTTGGAAGCGCGTCGTCGAAGTCGTTTAGAGAGGTTGTTTGTCGTCGTCGAGTGTTTTGATGTGTGGTTTAGTAGTGGAGGGAGAAGTTGAGTAGGCTCAGGCTTGGAGTTTGAAGGTGAAGGTGACGATGGTGTGTGCCTCATTGCGGCGGAAGGCCCTGCGCTTCTAGGTCACGTGTTGGCGGGGCAGCCCGGTTTTTATCGACTGAGCTGAGTAGGGGCTTTGTTTGCGCAGTCTGTAATAACCTGGAATTTGCCAAAGGGTTGGCCAGTAGGAGGAGTTCTCAATGGGAAATTCTAAGGCTTTTTATAGATGAAAAGAACTGATACATGAAGGGGATGATAAAGTTTCAATGTTCGTTGAGGAAAATATTTTTATGTATATATCGGCTCTAAGCAGGGGCCAACTCTATCTACGGTAACAAGCGAGGTACACCTTGTCACTGAAGTCTGGGGTTTACCATTTGTCTTAATCTAAGGTATTGGACATCGTCATATGGAGTTGCTATTAGACAGAGTACGCGGTTCATCGTGAATGCATGTTGTATATCACACTATATTCCCCTGAGTTTACACTTGGTCAACACTTATATGCCCATGTCAAGCCTGCTTGGAACCATGCATATTACCTATCACGAGCATTACAGTTGCAGGGAATAAACAAGGCCAATTGACCAATAACCATCGGATAAATCATCACAGCTGGCATCAAATCTTAAATCGTGTAAGGCACGCGTTGTTCACCTATTCTTGGTCGCGATTTCATAAAAATGGTATCCATTCTTCGCTCTACCTTGGCCCTGCATCTTAATCTAGGCCAATAATCAAGAAATCGTAAAAACTCCAAGATGCGGTGCAATACTTATACAAAACCTCTAGCCCAAAACATCTACAACTTCATGCCAACCGCCTTGGCTACCCTCAGACTTTGTCTCATGCTCAGATCAAGCATAATCTCCTCACTGCCACCAGGAATAGCATACGCTCTCACATCACGATACAATCGCTCGACCTTGGCACCCTGACCACCTCGCGAGTAGCTCAGACCACCAAAGATTTGACTGGCTTCTCGGGCGCAGAACTCGAAGGTAAGAGTAGACTGAGCCTTGAGACCGGCGATGGGACCGCCGAGCCGCAACATAGCCTCGGTCTCACCCATGCGCTCACACTGAAAGATGAGGTTCTCGAGCCAGTTATATGAGGCTTCGATTTGACGCGCCATGTGAGCGAGCTTCATACGAATGACAGGATGGTCGATGAGCTTCTTGCCAAATGTGCGTCGCTTGCTGCCGTACTTGACGGACTCTTCGTAGCAAACACGGGAGAATCGGAGGGACTGGATGATGATGCCCATGCGCTCATGGTTGAAGTTGGTCATGATAACTAAAGACATGTCAGAATTGTTTGAAATATGTTTACGTGCATTCAAACTCACCCTTGAAGCCCTGGTTCTCCTTGCCGAGCAGGTTCTCGACGGGAACCTTAACATCTTCGAAGGCAATGTATGTTGTTCCTGCACTTGTAAGCATGACTGTCTTTCATAATAAGGTGGGAGCAACTGTACCTGAAGAAAGGACACCCTGGCAAGGCATGCGTCGGGTTGTGACACCCTCACCGCGCTCGATGAGGAGCAATGATACGCCATTCATTCCTGCCTCACCAGTTCGTACGGCGACGGTGAAGTAGTCGGACCAGATACCGTTGGTGATCCACTTCTTCTCACCATTGACGATATAATGCTTGCCATCCTCGCTCAACTTGGCCTCGCAAGTTAAGTTGGCAACATCACTACCAGCATCGGGCTCAGTGATGGCCAGGCAGATGCGCTTCTCACCACTCAGGATACCAGGCATGATGCGATCCTTGAGCGCCTTCTTACCAAACTTGACAAGAGGCGGGCAGCCGATACCGAAGCCACCGATGATGTTCCAGACGAAACCGCCAGAGCCAGTGCGGGACAGCTCATCCGTAATGATCATCTCGTGGAAGAGGTCCCACTTATCAGCTGGGACAGATTTTACACCTCCTTGAGGGGCATATTGAGTTGGGTACTTGACGCCGAGAAGGCCGGCGAGATAACCACGTCGACCCATCTCCTTGTAGATCTCCTCAGGTACCTCCTTGGCCTCGTCCCAATCGGTGACATGCGGCTCGATGTCGTTCTCTACCCATTCGCGGACCTCGGCGCGGAGAGCAGCATGAGATTCATTGAAGTAGGGTGAGTGATACTACCACATGTCAGCACGGAGTTTATAGAAAAAGGGCGACCATGTACATACGCTCTGGTACCAAGCAGGGTCAGCAAATGGGATCTGATCGCCAAATGGCTCAAGAGCTTCGGCCTCTTCCTCCTTAGCGGCAACCTCCTTCTCGACAGTCTTGACGGTCTTGGGTGTAGGGGCCGCCGGCACAGGTGCAGCTTTGGCCTCGGGCTTGGGCTCGGGAGCCTTGGGCTTTGTGTCAAGAGAGCCGACTTGGAGCTGCTTCTTGTACTTCTTGAGAATACCCTCGTTGTGGTACTTCCAGAATTGCTTGGAGGCGTCCTTGCCGGCAACGCGCTGGATGATCTTTTTGCCGCCTGTTTGAGAGTTAGACACGCGTTATGGTATGTGCATCAATGACAACATACCAGGGTGATCGTCCTGGAATTTTGTCAAGTCAAAAACATCGCCGTCGACAATGATGTACAAGTCTCCAGGCTTGTTATGCGACGCAACGTCGCTTGTGGTAAACACTCCAGACATGATTGCGACTGTTTTGGTATGTGATGTGAAATTTGTTAAAGCGAGATGAAAAAGGGAGATCTCAGGATGACAGGGGCCACCAAAGGGGACTGAGTAGCACAGAGTAAAAGGAACAATGTCAACACAAACAGCTGGAGCTCAGAAGGAGGAAAAGAAGAGAGAAGGGATCAAAACTACTTCATAATGATCGTTTTTAAATTTCCCATGCTTCGGCAAAGGCGTAGGTAGTACTACAATCACATGTTCAAAGAAACACGGTCCAGCTCCACCCCCAGCTTGGCCCTTTTCCTATTCCCCCATACTTTCAAGAATGGCCCTGGCTGGTCTGGGGAAAAGATAACTCGCCTTGAGAAGCAGGTCATGAGTCGTCACACACGGCATTACTCAATGCGGTCATGGTCATGGTCATGTGCCTTGCGCCTCGCTGTAACAAAAAGCATGTGAAAGAGCCGCAGCAAGCAAACAAAGGCTAGCAAGAGTGCGAGACATCCTCGTGGCGGGCGTTGATGTCATGACGGCAGCTTGTGGAGGATGCCGAGGCACTTTAGCGCTGACCAATCGGAGAAGGAGCATTGCCAAATACTCCGTGTCCGAGGTACTTCACGGCTCACCCAGGCTTCACGAGGAAAGACAAGGACCCCCGTGGGGATTAAATCTAGATTGGGGGACGCTGCGGAGAAATGGTCGCCTTGAGTCGATTTGCATGTGTTTGCATTGCAATTCATGTGTTTGGTTGGGTGCGGTGAGGTCGAATAGCCCATACCAAGCCGGGTATAGGCCTGAATGGACATACAACATACTCCGAGCTTGGTCGACGTCGCTACCCATGGTACATTAATTAGGATCATTACTATTCGTCGTTACATCATCTCCGGGCGACGAGACCCTTGGCAGAACATCCACGGAGAAAAAAAAAACTAATCTGGTTACTGACAATAGACAGATGACCACTCATGAGCATCTCATGTTTGGGGGACAGCAGGGCGTACGATATTGAACACAGATCCGAAGCACTATACTTCTTTCAGCTAATTGTCTTGTTCATCCCCTTTCCCACAATCAATGCCGCGGACATATCTTTCTAAAAATCCATTGTAAGTCGGTTGCGCCAACGACAGTAGGTATGGCTTCCAAGTGGTATGTACCACACACTCCATAACTCCAATACTCCGTTCCTGGTCCCAGCGTGTAGCTCAGCCTTTTCCGTCCCTCCGTTCAGCACATTAATTTAGATTCTCGTCATTTCCTACCTCCAAACATCACCGGCGAGTCCAATCAGGCACCTCGGGGTTTCGATTTGGCGGCTGCCTTGTCCTTCTTTTCCTGCTTGGCCTTCTTTCTCTTCTCCTCGTTCTTCTCCTCCAGCTTGCGCTTGTGTGCTGCCTTCTCGGCATCCGTCTTGGGGACCGGCTTGAAGAAACCCTCCAGTCGGGCTTGTTGGGAGCTCTTGAGGTTCTTCTCTAGACGAGCACCTCCACTGCGGACACGGTCCTCTGAGAAGCCCTTCTCGGTAACGAGGAACTGCACAAGACCCTCCATATCAGGCTTTTCCCACTTGAAGTCGCAGTCAGGATGGTCGGCTTTACGCACATCCGGTTCGAAGAACAGATCCCGTGCATCCTTGTAAGGCCAGTCCTCAGGAATCACATACTTCTTCTTGGAGTCCTTCTCGATTGCCTCGACGATCTTCTCCAGGGAGCCGTGGTCACGAATCATCTTGAGGGCCGTGCTGGGGCCGATCTTGGGGATGGGGTCGAGATAATCACAGCCAAGCAAGATGCAAAGATCAACGAACTAGACAATATGGTTAGACCAAGACAACACATGTGGTGTATGAGATAACATACCTGCGTCCTCTCCATGTTCAATCCTTCCAGGACTCGCTCCAAATGGATCTCCTGAATAGGTTCCTTTCTTTGTTCGCTGAACGTAAGATGTCGCAGAAGAATGGGCGTGTTGAAGCAGAGGGTATCCATGTCCTCACTTGCGGCCGCATACACCTTGCCAGCCTGGGCCAGGACAGCGCATTGGGCCTCAGCCTCAGTAGGTGCAACGATGTAAGGGATGCCCATAAGTTTGAGCAGGCGCTGACACTCGGCGTTGTGCTCTCGAGTGACACGAACGGTTCGTCGCGAGAACTTCTCAATATCCTCTGCGGTACCCGTCTCCTTAGCCTCCTCGAGGCCCTCGGTGGCCTCCTGCTTGCGCTGGAAACGCTTGGCCAACTCGCCAGACTTGAGCTTGGGTGGGGCGCCATCAAAGACGTAGAGGGGCTTGATGCCGTTGTCGACCATGCGGAGAGTACGGTAGAACATGCCCATCAAATGCGATGTTGTCTCTCCACTCTCGTTCGTGAGCTGCTGGCCTTCGGATCGTACGGCGATGAGGAAACTGTAGATGCTCATTGATGCATCCTGATTTTATTGTCAGCAGACATGTTGGGTGGATTGGCGATGAGGTGGGGAGAGTGAACTCACAATGGCAACCTTGCGACCGAACTGGTTCTTGATCTCGCCTTCCTTGATCGCATCTGGAGCTTCCTCCTTGATGATCTGGAAGAGCTGCTTAATACCCATCTTGGCTGTTGTTCTCCTCTGATGTCTTTAATGTGTGTGCTTGTGAGGGGAAATTCTTGGATGGAAAGTAAGGTTTCGATAAAGAGGAGAGAAAAGGAAGAGTACTTGTTCAATGAGGAAAAAGAGATGGAGGCGCAAACGGGAAGAGCAAGGGACTTCTTAACGCGTGTGGGACGTCATGACGCGCCTGTCGCGCGGGAAACCACAGGGATCTTAATTAACACCCCACACCGCGATTCGATTGGAGCTCAGCTGCAGCTGCCTTGCTTGAGCTAGGCTAAGCTGAGCTTCAAACTACCTTACCTTACCTAATGAGAGCAACACCAACCGAATTACAGGGCACAATAGTTTTAATTGTTATAACTACCAGCTAATGCAGTGGCCCTAAAGCACAACTCATTCTGAATTCGATGATCTCACATGTCGAATTTTCACTTGGTATCCTCTATTAGCTGCGAATGGGAACCCCCGCAACTATAGCTACAGCAACATCTAAGCTTGTCCGTGCCAACCTACAAACACAATAACGGGGAATATAAAGATATCAAGTGTCTCGACGTTCAATACTCCCAGCTCAGGTAGCCACGTCCCCCACCAACATCATAAACCCTCCGTCATCCTCAAGGCAAGCCTCAAGAAATCCAGCGAACCCATCAGCCAGCAGATAACAGAACGCACCCTAGAGCCGAGAGAGTGCACAAGGCACCATAACCTCCTCCCAATCCCTCCTCTGAGGCGTCGATTAAGCACCTAAGTACTTGATTTTGATCTACCGCTCGGAATACAGAGCAGTCAAGGATGGGTCTCTCCTTGCGCTCCACCTTGCCGTGCGGAACATGTCACATGGATAGTGGAGGGTAACGACATCACGGTGAAAACAGCATTTCACGTTCCGGTAATGTACCGGCTGTGTAATTGGGTCCCATGTATGTCGTAGGGTTGGGTATCGTACAATTCGTCCCCAGCACTCTTCATTATCTCGTCCTCGGCATCTACTCGCTCTGGTCAGTTCCTCAGTCTCAGTTATACATTGTTTATCCGACAGCCTCATGACCTTCTTCGGCCATTGTCCATGCTGTCAAGCGTCTTGTCAATCTCCATGATATCCAACATTTCGACTTCCACGTTCCGTCCTGTGAAGTCGTTGCTGTTGTCTGCTGCCGCGTTAAGTGTATCCATGAAGTCAAAGCCAACGGTCGGTCGTGACGATGGAAGAGTGATGTCCGTGTCATCCGTGACATCATGTCTTCCAGAGGCAGACCGCTGCCGCAGTGTACCCGGTTTGACGGTGCTCAGGTTGAAGAGCGTCTTGGCTGGTCTTGTTTGCTTGCCATGCACAATGATGGCATCTGATTTCTCTCCCTTCGAGAAGAGACGCCGTCTTCGCGTGTTGACCACGGCACCAACTATCTTTCCGGGTCCATCTTCTCCCTCCCGAACAACAACAATCCTGGTCTCGCCAAGTACGATAACATCGGCGGGGAGTCCTCCATCTTGAGCGGTGAGGCTTTGGTCCGGATCTATCAACAGACCAACTCCGCAGCATCTCTCTCCCAGTAGACCAGTAGACAAATCTAGAAGCTTGGTCATCTTAGTGGGCTGCGCTCCACTGAAAATGTCGCCGTCTGTTCCGGCTCCTTTACGGACATGAGTATCCCAGAATCGTGATATTCCGGGGATGACGCAAACGTGTTCCAGACCGCCTACCCAAAGAACAACTGTCTCATCCTGGATGGCGTTTCCACTTGTTGGTAGAGCTGCCACTTTGATACCGCCTCGGATCGTAGCCAGACGGTCAAGCGTGATAGCAGAGCTCAGGGATGCAGTGGCTTGTCGTCGAGTATGGGGGGTCATGGGTGCAAACTCTCCTGTATTTTGCTCTTTATTCTGGGTTGTGACACTTCGAAGCGAGCTTGTTCCTTCCACATAGCCAGAGGCGCTGAAAGCAGTCAAGGCGGCTCCTTTAACTCCAGACTGGAGCTTGCTTGAGAGGACGGCGCCTGGTCCAGCAGGGCTGGCACCATCAATATCCCATATACCCCACATGCCATCAGCGAGGAGGACCAGGATGGCGCGTCCATGGGCTATCCAGGCAGCATCAATAATCGGTTTTCTCGTGGATGAGGGGCGAGCAAATGGCTGGTATAAAGAGAGTAGCCAGGAGCCCTGAATAGGAAAGGGTCCAGCGGCGTCAGCGTCAGGGGGGGTGGAAGGTCGTGCAAAATCGTAAATACGAACACCCTGGAGAGCTGAAACAGCAAGTAGCTGGGTAGTGTGTGTAGAATTAAAGGATATGCTTGTGAGGGGGCTGGGTAGGTACTCTGTTTGGAAGGGCTCGACAGCCTTGGAGGGCTTATCCTTGGTGTCCAGCGGCACATCCCAGAGTCGGAGCACACCAGAGGCCTCTCGGGAGTGGGAAGCAACAACTGCTCGTGGCTTTGTGCCCGGTCTCTCGGTGGCCGTGGGCATGATGAGGTTGATGGCAATACCCTCGCTGTGTTTGTTTTGACCGCCAAGCAGGATGAGCGACTCGCCCCAAGCTCCAGATCCAGCCTTGCCTGCCAAAAGATCATTTCTGAGCTCTGGTCTCGCCTTACTCTCTGGTGAGGGAGGAGTTAGAGGGAGTGTGATAACGTAGACATCGTTGGTGACGCATGATACAGTAAACACCATCTTCTCGGTGAGTACCTTGGCCCCTCCCCATGCAGCGTCTTCTGCTGGTGTCGGAGTCATGGGCATCACAGCAACCTTCAGGACTGCCGTTCCAAGTGCAAGATCCAAAGTCTGTACGATCTCTGGGTACGGGCTGTCCTCGACCTCATCTTCGAACTGTGGTTTATCCTCAGAATGTGATGCTGTCTTGGACTTTGCTGGAGGTTCGTCGTCGTCCGAGTCAATGATCATGATGGAGTCCTCCGCAGTTCCATTTTGCTTCTCGTCTTGGGGCGCCTTCTTAGCTGCCTTGAATCGCCTGCCTCCTCGCCATGCAATGGTCACGCCGTTTTCGTGGCCGTATATGAGGATGGTTGCACCTTGTGGGGAGTAGACGGGATAGGTTTGTACATCGTTCACGCGTCGTGAGAGATTGTATCTGATACGGTGAGCGGATGGTTCATGAAGTTGACGGCAGATCCTAATAGAGCTTGACTTACGTGAATTGTGTGTTTTGCGCCGTGCGACGGATTCGAGGAGCTGGGACGGAGCTCATGGTGAAGTCGAGCTCGGGCGATGAGCCCTACGTAAAACCCAAATGTATATACTTGTGGTTTAGAGATAAGATCGAATGGGGTGACGAGACGATCTATTGTCGAGGGGTTCTGGCACAAGTTAGGTAGAATTGTTATGTTTAGGTTGGTCGTTGAAGCTGGACCAGGAACTTTTCCAAACGCGACAAACATCGCGCCGAGCTCAAGAGCTCAAGCATCACGTGATGAGTATAGTAGTTTGCCTACCCTGGACATGCAAGCTAATCCGTCACTTGGACATTGCTAGTCTCGTTATTCTTCCTTTTTGGACATTATTAACACTATATCATTGTGCATTCTGATATGGAATTCCAGTTTCATATACTTCTGTCTTGAATTTTGTTTGGTGGTTGACATGGGCTAATAGAAAAGCTTGGAAAGTCGAAAACAACCGAAATCAATATTAGCAGCCACGGACATGAGACCAGCACGATGGGAAGCCAGACATTAGATTAGATTCACCAGGGAAACCCCAATTATCTAAATTATACGAGAACAAATTTGCCGCTGTTTCTAAAGAAGCTGAAGCTGAATGAATTATATAGACACGAATAGGAAACAAAACACCGCAGAAAGCGGGACATAGGACAATATGTGACGACATACTGAAACTCAGCAAATAACAGAGTTCGGTCTTACGGATAGTTATTTAAATAATCGATCTCAACATTTACTATGCCTTACCGCATTGTGACATCCGAGGCTAAAGACTCAATGAACCAGCATCCAAAGTCCTAAGTGATGGTGTATGACTATGCGCAATCCTACATACAGGCGACACCATGACCACCACAATCATCGGTCAATGATACGGAAAAGACAACGATCAAGTAAAAAAGTAAATAAAGCGACGATAGGATATCCCGCACTACCCGCCAACCCCCCAATCGTGATATCTCCTCCATAGGGTTGGCGTCTCTCCTGCGTCTCCGTGCATCTATGTGACACCTCGCTCCTTAGCACCCTGCCCAATATCCCAAAGGGACCAGTCGTCCCCCGATTTTTAGATTTACCTCCTACCCTACTTAATAAATAGAGGGAGAATTTGTACACAGGAGACACGAGACTCCCAGTCATGAAGAAGAAAAGAAAACAGACGTGCCGATTACACGCGGGTATGATTGCCGCTGAAATGCCCCTGTATGAAGACGACATCCATGGTGAGACGGATTCAGGGAAAGATGGCATCTAGAAGGGCAGTTGCGGCATTATTCCCATCTTCTCCAGTCGCTTCGATCAGGGCTTATTGCTAAAAAGTAAGGAGGTAAGGAATGGATGGCGTAGGGGTAGCCGGCGTGCCGTGGAGCGTGATTGATCAAATCCAGTCGTAATTTCCGCAGACGCAAATAGTAGAAAGATGTCTAATCCTACGCCCAGAAAAGAGTCGAACGCCGCCAGATCGATGAGGGACCGATCGGCCAATAGACATGAGCTATCATCCCGAAAACGCCGTAAATGCCGAGGGTGAAAAGGTTGGGGGAAGTATTTGGTTTTTATGCCTCGAGATTGAGGACTCGCTCATGCATTGGTAACCTAATAATGAGTTAGCAAAGTGTTATTGGAACCTAGTATTGATTGCTTCATCAACATACCCGTAGGATCCTTCGAGAGTAGTCTTGGTTATCAGCGATACTGCCATCGCTGAGTCGTCGGTGAGCCATGACAGGGTCAAGGCGAGAGTCGGTCATAGAGATGCTCCCGCTGCTGCCAGGGGGCTTAGAGCCGTTGATAAATGCGTTCACGGCGGCGTTTCGGCGGTGCTCTTCCTCTATCTCAGCGTTGCGTCGGCGACGGACGAAGAAGAGAGCTCCACCACCAATAGCAGCAATGACAACAACACCCACGACTACACCAGCAGCAATGGCGGTCACGTTGGGACCATCCTTCTTCTCTTCCTTTGGCGCTTCTGAAGTTGCCGCAGCATCGTCGGTTTTTGTTACAGCGGCAGATTCCTGAGCGGTGGTGCTCTCGGCAGCTTCCGTGGATGAGGGAGCAGCGCTCGTTGTGGACTTTTCCGGCACGTAATTGTCAGGTGCTAGTTCAATGCCTGTGTTGAAAACCGAGTAGTATATCTTCAGAGCACCACAGGCCTCGTCACCGTAGCCAGGGCATGGCCAGTTGCATTTATCGTCGTCAACAATGTCACCGTCTTCAGGGTAAAGATTACCACAATAGCACGCAGCGGCCTGGGTAGCGGCGACAGAGTACTTCTTCTTCTTGCACCTGCCCGTGCAATCGCCACTTGATGTATCTGTTCCTGAGTATTCCTTTGTCATATTGCCGTTAGACTTCCAACAGCCCTGAATAGTCACCTGGTTCAGGACGGGCTCTACAACAGGCTTTTGCAGGTCTTTCGCCTGGACGCCCATCAAACTGGCAGCCGCAATGGCCATGGTGACGAGTGCTGACGTCTTCATCATGATCGATTGTGTGTATCGGGGTTGTAGCGAACGTGTAGAAGTAGAAGATGATTATTTGATGCTGATCGTCGACGCGAACCTCGAGGTGGATCAACTGGAATCGAGGTGAGTTGGATCCAATAGTCGACCGTTCGCTTGGTGTTGTTCCAAGCCAACACAGATAATTGATAACCCGATGCAAGATCGAAGTGCAATATCGAGCGGATCCTCCAACTGGCAAATCGAATCGAATCGTGCCTGTCGTCGTCGGCAAAGGCGGGAACTCTTGTACCCCTTGTTGAATACGAATCGAGGCCAGTGATTATGTTCGATGGCTTGATCCAGCAGGTCCGTCGATTGGTGATGAGAAGACGGCGAGTATCGATGATAGGTGTCGAGTCGTGGAACAGACGAGGCGGTTGAACAAAGAAGATCAAGACGCCTTGAATCAGAACGAAAAGGACTCGAAGATAGAAAGGAGACGAAGGCCTGTTGGTGACCACAATACGCTCCAAAAGGTGAAGGAAGAACAAACGCTTTGAATGTGTGGGGGGAGGTGAAAGAGGGACTGGAACGAACGAGTGGCCGGAGGTAGTGGCTTGTTTTGTTGAAAGAGGAGATGAGAGTGAGATGGGGATGGGAGGAGAGGAGAGTAGGACTGGAAGCGAAGCGAAGCGAGTCAGAGGGAACAGGAAAGGGAAAGGGAAGTTGAGAAGTCAAGGGGAGTGCCAAGTAAGGCCCAGGGCCTCAGAGCACCAGCCAGTGAGTGCAAGAGAACGGCGAGACAAAGGAACAGGGGGTGCAGGGGCATTACCCAGTCAGTGGAGCCGGCTTCCAGGGAGTTAGCAGGGATCTGGCCACCATTTTGGGATCATTTCTGGCAACTTGTGGATAGGTCAAGGAGGTCTGGTTCCTCTTTTGCACAAAAGCATGCATAGCATAAGCATCATCTTTGACGGGCAACCCGCTATCGCCCGCTAAAGCGCCCAATGTCTCCCCAATAGGAGCACTTGGACACAGCTTCTTCCGAGGTCTAAGTGAAGATCCATAGGTCCCATTGGTCTTTTCCGCTAGATTGCGTTGCAGTACGTACTCACCTGTCTCTTTTTGTGCAAGCTACGGCGGTAGCACAAACGTTGAATAGCATTAGCGTTAGCGGTGCACAACTGCAAACAACATGACCGCATGGATTGTCCACGGGGAACACTGTGCTATGCTATCAGCTACACGGCACAAACACGAAACCACACCATCACTTCACATCACATCACGGAAACATCTCCCAACCACAGGCACAAGCACACATAAAACTGCAGCGAGACACGGCGGCATCGCAAGGAAACCACCATCACCATTATCATCAGTCTGTGGCTGGATGTGGAAACACAAGGCGTTAAGCATCAATACTAAAAGGCCCAGCACATTAAGAAGCGGCTCTATCAACCGCCATGGCGACGGACGACTCGAGCTTGAGCGACTTGCAGCTCGGTCCCTTGAAGAAAAAAAGTCTCTGATTTCATTGATGCCTCGTTCCTGAGCACTACCACTACCACTACGGAGCACTCGCCTTTCACTGTCTTTGTGTCTCAAACCCCACCGCTTCCAACCATCCCCTGGATTTCATATTTCATCAAACCGGACCCCCTGAACCACGACCACACCCCTTGCCCTTGGGACCCTTCCACGCCATCTGCCGGGGGTACCGCTGGAGGCGCTGCGACCGCTACGACCGCTGAACCCGCCTGCAAGCAAGCCACCTCATCCAATGCCCAGTGCCTCGAGATGCAAATATGGAATGTGCTGCCGCCATTGGAACACGCGGTCTTCGTGAAGCGTTTGGATTATCAAAAAGCATCTGACACACAGGTCCCCGATGCGTTTAAAAGCCGTCGCTCTCGATGCTTGGCTGGCTTGACAGCGGCGATACATAGCGTGAAGGTTGACGGTGGTATCTCTGCCATTTCATCTGCACAACCAGGTTGACAGTGTTGGTGCCAACTTTACTCGCATGTGGTTCACCACCAGCTTGTGAAGGATATTCAGGAACAGCATAGTCGACTACGTACCTCACCCTCCATGATCCTAAAAAGGATATTATACCGCAGATCTTAGCCAAGCTCGGCTTGAGTCAAAGGACGCCAACACTGTTAATCGATTTAGCCGTTTAACCACGGCAGTCACGCATACGGTATTAGGCTTCAAATGTGGCCAGCATCGGCGACTCAAAACGGTTGTTGAGGATTTTGCGTACGTATTCTGAGCTCAAAAATACGAGCGAGGCTATCACGCTCATGCTTCAAGATGGATACTACACTCGAATGGAAGCTAAGCTCACAGCGATTGAGTTGATTGGGGCAGGCCTTCCATATCCAAGTGGAGATTCCAAACATTCATTTGCGCGTCAATGCACCCCCGCGGCGACACGCCGTAACTTCAATTCATCTTGGTCTAGAAGCTTTCATAAATCTCTTCACACCTTGATGCAAAACTTGTGCGCGCCATGCTAAAACGTGGATCAACAACTATCCACAGGGAGGCGCGCGTCAGCTACTACTGTACCTACGACATGGTCGGCAATGGCCGTTTCGATCCACGTGTCTCGTGAGGCTTGCTGTTACGGAGAATGCAACAAGTTGATAGTCCAGTCAGAATACGACATACAGAATATTCTTTGTTGAAAGCGCTTACGCCTACGGAGTATACTAGGGTAAAATGGAGTGACAAAAACTTCGAATCAGGGCAGAGGGGCAAAGACTACTTTGAGGACCAAAGGGATGAGCCGGATTAGAGGCGAGCGAGCGGTGATTTTGGTGTTGGTGGTCTGTCGCCATCTTGTCCCCACCCCAACAGCGTTATCAAGGATCGGGTCAGATGCTGTGATCACAAACCTCGAATGCAGCCTGGTCTGTCATTGCACAACATGCCGTTTTGGCCGTTTACGAGAGTTGACTGTTAATATCGGAGTTGCATCAACCAAATCGTGCCAAGTCTAGCCTGGGCAACAACCAGCCGCTCGGTGTCCAGCCCTGTACAAACGAGATTGCTTGGAGATTCATGGGTGACTCGGAGAGACATCTCTGAGCAGCCAGCGTTGGACCCATCTGTTGCTGGTTGTGCCTGTCAAGAAACAGAACAACCATTCTTCGCAACGGGCGTATAAGCAATGCTACATGGCGGCGGTCACAGAGTTGAAACAGGACCTAGAAACGCCGCCTCCCGTCCAATCTTCTTGGCCAAGCCGTCACGGCAACAACGGGTCCGTTGTCAAAGTTTTAGACTTTCCAAGTGCAGACCAAGAATTGCTACGCGTATCTGACAGTAACAGACAGACCTGAAGTTGCTGACGAGGCAGCTTTGTCAGAGATTGAGATGCAGCCAAGCATTCGAATAAGAAAAGGAACCGATCTTGTTGAAAAGGACCCCTTCAGCTGAATCGACCCCAAGTCCGCCGATCAGACGCTTGTTGGAGGGGCACGCCGCGATTCTCGAGTCCACTTCGTCGCTTCAACAGCCATGTGCATAAACTCACTGTGGGCTTGAATTAGGTTAGGTTTTATGCCACGGACCAGGCACTAGAAGATGCACAATTCCTGTTTTGTGCGTTTCTCTCAATAAGGTTATCACCAAGCCCAAGCCCACCCTCGCGTTTATGGTTGGTACAAATGACTGGGTTCCTACATTAACTACGGTGCTTGCCCCTTTTGTCGACATTGACAGAGCGATTTCTTGGTTCGTCCTTGTTCGAATGTCACCTGTGGGTCGCCTCGACCTCCTTCATAAAAGGGCCGCGAAGCAATTCGCAGCTCGATTTGCTCTGAGAGTTCCGAGATCGATACGTACTTGGACACCAATGCAGGCGATCGATGATTGAAACCTGACCAGAGGCAGACACGCAAGACCATCAGCAATTGACATTTAGCTTGGTCCTGAAAAAAGAAAGGGGAATTAATTAAATCGCGTGGCTGAGGACGATGCCGTATGAAGCAGGGACCATGGGAGCGGGACGATTCGTCAGTCAAACTACCCAAAATCAAATTATCAAAGCTCCGAACAAGCTCCAGGGCTCTTTTGGCAAGGCAGATTCTGGCCCTGCCGGTAGAGAAAAATCATGGCCCCTCCTTGATCTATCTCCGAGTAGGGTCTCTCCCTATCCTTTCATGCATGCTAACTCCCCGCTACGACCGCCAAGAGATGGGTCAAACCGTTGCATTATCAAATTCACGATTGCCTCGGAGTTGCGCCAAGTGAAAACCCCATGGAGACTGAATGATTTAGATCAAGGGACCTGTGGATGTCAATCTTGGAGCAGTGTTGTCGCGGCCGATGATGCGACCCCGACCCTCAGCGGGCACCAGCTCTTTTAATTTCATGGCTTTAACATGGCAATTATTCCATGTCGGAACATTGGAGTATTCCAGCCGGTCGGGACTGTCGGCTATATCGAAGTCGGAGTTGAACCCGTCAAGTCCGCCTCATCTCAAAGCTACCGAGATGTGCTGTTGCATTGACTTATAGGTTACCTACGTTGTGATCAGTTAATTGCTCAAGTTTCAGCACCATGGTTGCCCGGTCTGTTTACTTTGTTCCCTACCTATTTATCAACAGACACTGAGCATCAGCAATCAATATCTGCAGTGAGGGATACAATCTGCATATGATTGGGCAGCATTTCCCTGTCCTAGACATTGGGGCGTTACTGGGCTCAACGTGGCTTTCGTTCCGCATCATCCGCCAAGACCGTTATTGTGCCTCGTCGGACGTTTTCTCGTCTTATCTTTGGCAGAGCATACGTACGTATTGAAGCTGGCTTGCCAACCACCAGCTTCTACGTTCTTCCTGATATTTAATCTCGAATTTGAGGATACATATCTCAATCATTCGGCTATGCTTACATACATTGTTGGAAGCATCTATGGATACTGCCAAGCAAGACATGGCCAACACCCCGGGTTAGCATTGACAATAATGGCTTGTGCCACTTTCTAGCACAAATCCTCCACTTTCATCCGCATCTTCATATCCAGATTACATGGCGGGTATAACTTCCCTTCCCCTGCACAAGCTTCGCCATTAGCACTTCCTAGTCTTCCGACCCGCGTGTCGGTGGCCGTTCGCTGGTATGCGGTCCGTTCATTACTGGTCTTATCCAACCTTGCACCTGGTCCCTTTTTACCTTCTTCTCACCGTTGATGTTCTGGGTACCCGTAAGATTGACTGATCAATTGTCGAGGCTATTTTTGGAAGATTCAATCTTAAAAAGATGCACCACTATTGGTGGCCGCTTTTCACCTCCCTAAACCGACTTCCCTATTTCGTGCCTCTGTACGACTGTGATGATGGGGATGAACTAGGCGCTGTGCCGCTGGTGTCTCTTGATCTTGTCGTTGCTTTGCATCGTTAGTGCGATCACAGCCAAGATCCAGAGTTCCTTTTTCCAAGGTCCTGAGCCTTGGTTTTTTCTTTTTCTCCATCTCGCGGGTCATCTATCTAAAGACGGGATCGTCTCTGTGGGCTTTGCCACCAATGACACCCTGCCGTGCCAATCTGTGTCGTCTCCCTGCATTCTTGCCTGGTGGCGCTGGAAACCAGAGGTCCGTCATGCCAGTCTTTTGACGGAACCAGAGTCATTTGCAGCTGATGTGCCCTTTCGTGCCCGTCAACTTATGTCTCATTGCCCTGTGGAGTCTCACTCCACTGGGCGATGTTGAGACCTCGTGATATCTCGATCATACAAGACTATTGACTGCTGCGGATTTCGATTTTATATAGTTCTCCCTGATGGCCATTATCTTGTCATGCTCTCTTGGCGTTTGCTTTTCGTAACTGCAACAACCCAATGCTTAGCAAGCAACGCCCAAGAGTCGTTGTATTTGCGTGAGTCTGAAGCGTTCTCACTATGGGGAGTATCAAATAGTTGTCGACCTTGGATAGCCAGCCTGAGCTGGTGCTTGAACATCTCTCGGCTCTGCTACTTCGGGAACGTGTTGTGGGCTTGTATGTCCAGTTCTTCGTCTCCGTCGTCTGCAACATCCAAAAATTCTGAACGAGCGTTAAAATCGTCTTGCTTAGAATGATGGATCCCCAGCGAGGGCTGCATACTTACGCAAAGAATATCAACAGCAAACCACCAGAGACTCCCGAGCCAACTCCTGCGCCTATCCTCTGTCTGGAGCTCAAATCTACCGCCGGATTAACACAAATATTGACAGAAGCCGTCAAGCGTCGACTCACCATGTTCAGTTCCAAGACTCTCCGGCCTACTCGTCGTCGGTTGCGGCTCTCTTGGCGGACCAGTTGCAATGACTGTCCGTGACCCCGATGGTAACGCCGATGATTCTCCAATGGAGGTTGAAATGCCTCCATCCCTAGAACCAGTGGTTGTCTTTGTTACCACGGTGGCGGTAGTCCTGGACAGCGCGCAAAAGTATCCTTCTGCTGAGAGTTCCGGCCATGTATAAGTTGCACACGCTGAGAGCGACTCGTCGGTGCTACATACATTCGCCTTCAGTATCAACTTCTGTTCTGACATAAAAATAACTTACCATTCTGCAGTATGACTGTCAGATGCTGTTCCAGACTGTATACACGTTGTCGGGATCACACAGTTTGAATCACCACAGCAGCCGGCGTATGCAATATCGTGGCCGAAGATGGAGAGAAGTCCACATGCTTGGGAGGAGCAACCGACCGCAAAATCGACATCTAGTGTCATATTGTCAGCCAAAATCTCACATTCGAATGGTATCTTCAACCAGCCTACCGCCTTCGATGTACCCGCAAGGAGACTCAGAGTCAAGGCTACTGGTCTGCGATCTGACCAGTGCGAACAGGCTGAAACCAAGGACGAGGTGGAATGTCCCTTTTGCCATTGTTGGGGAATTGTTGGCTATGAAAGTGAGCGTCTGGATATTTGGCTTGGGGCACCCGGTTGCATCAGTGTGTTAAGAAGGCTTGAGTCTCTGGTCGATGGTAAGTCTCTTGTAATAGGAAATCTCGATGATTGGACAAGGCTCTGGATGTCCGTCATCCAAACGTGATACAAGTTCTATCAGCTATTAAAGGATATGCACTTGGTTCATTTTCATTCTTATTGGATCTTATAGTTGCATACAGCCACCGCCGCCTCCTCCAGCCGCAGCTGCATAGCCAGCCCAGCCTCAGCTGAGCTGGGGATGATCAGTCTTGGCAATGTAGTAAGACAAGACCAGGCTGAAGCCCGTCAACGGATGTTTTAAAGATTCGACACGACCTATGATTCTTGTCCTTGACAGAATTATCAATGTTAGTTCGAAATGTCTGGCTTGGGGACCGATTGTAGACAATGGGAGGAGCTCAACGAGTTTAGCGACTACATCCAACGTCTCAGGTCCGCGACACAATTCAGGAAGTCGAAATTAGACATTTGTGGAAACGAAATATGCACCACGATTTATGGTATAGTTAACCCTGACATATCGGGCATTGGGGTTTGTCTTATTACTACTCTCCTTGATGAGTTGCAGCTAACATCTCATAATAACAGGTCGCCGTCGGTTATGTTCTCGAGCTTGCGCTTGGTGTCTTTCTATCTCTTGCAGTCATTCTTCTCAAACGATACGGCAAGACTGGTCAGTGGCATCAGGTTGTAAAGAGCGGCCTTGAATCCTTCTTCGACTCAGCCGCGTACTTCGCACTGTCGTTACAGCTCGCTACTATCACCGTGCTCGTCCGCAAAGACTATGGCATAAGCACTGCAGACTTGGGCGCCATTGAAGCTCGTATCGCCCAGTCTGTCGCTGTAGTGAGCATGATGCCGCTGCTATACCCCGTTGCTCTGATGGAGCCAGCGGTCAAGGCGAGACCCAAAGACAAGGTGAAGCATAATGCAAGACTGCTGCTACTTAGTCTGACGGTCGCGCTGTCGTTTTATCCCTTCCTGTCGAGATGTATCCATGCTTTCGACATAAGCCCCATTGGAGACGGAGAGGACGCAGAAGTATCATCGACTGAGTGGAGGGTTGTCCAAGAAATGTGTTTCCCCCAAAACTATACAAATATTGGGGAGACCATAACGTACAAGTCTCTGAACGGGCTAGAACTAACGGCTTCGCTGATCACATACATGTTTACGTTCTGGCTCCTTGCTGGTCTTCCCACTACCTACTACGACTATGATGGGAAAGCGAAAGACAGTCATGAGCCAGAGACAAAACCCTCTTGGCGGGAACGGGTCAACAAATGGTTCAGTGAAAAGCCGTTCGTTGCGATGGTACCTCTCATTGCGGTAATTGGACTGGCTGTGCCGTTGCTGTGGGTGATTTTTACACTGAGGGAGCTCCAAGAGGAAATGACTGAGGATATGGGGGAGGAATATGGTGGAAACGAATGGGGCTTTGGACAGATTGTCTCTGTTGTTCTGTTTGTTCCTGTTGGGGTTGAGATGGCGTATCGGTGGCGTTTTGGGGCGGTATATGAGAAGAACGAATGAAAAGGAACTCCAGTAGATGCAGTGATCACACAAACAGATCAATATTTGATGTTCAACACTATTGAACTTGTAAAAGGTGAACCACATAGCTGAAGGACATTATTTGCAAGAATTGGTGTATCAAGCATAGTATTAAATTCGCTGCTGGTCGTGTGCAGGTGGTCAGGAGGTACCAGGAAGATCATGGAAAGTTTGCATACCTATCTACCTAAGGGGCAAGTTGATTACGTCCATGTTTACGGTCAGATATTCTGCGATTGTCCGTGAATGGATTCTGCCTTTGCTCAGTTGTGTCACCTCCCAACTGAAGATATCGACACATCCAAACCATCCCATTTCTCTGTAAAACCGGGGAGGTGGGAATAAGCATAGGAAATCCGACCTGCTCCAGAGCGAAACTAGCTGCAAATAAGCCAATTATAGCTGCTTCCCGTGGGCCTTGATAAGAGTACACAGCCAGCCATGCTCTCTGCAACATACCATGACGATGCCTCCACCATCATGCCCAACGCCAACATACAGAAAATAACGAGCACTGATTCTATGGCTTATCAGGAGAAAGAGTGTACATTCTGCCTACCTCGGACTAAAGACTCCAATTCCAGGTAGTTAAACGAGGTATACTTTAATATGTGCCTTTTGATGATGCTTGTCGCATGACACGGGAGCAGGCTGGAGGTGAGAGTTCTGCTACATGTTTGTTTAAATCACCGGGCGTTACTAGTATGTGAAAACAGCTGGAGTTCACCAAATTTGTTGGCTTAGTCTATTGAATTAAGCACGAACTAGTATCTTTCCAACACTCTGAAATGCGTCCCAATATGGATGAGTCATTGCGTCTCCTTGTAGAGATTATGTCAAGTAAGTAGCCTCTTGAGATAAAGCTAGCCTATTGTCCTCTTTGGCAGTAGACATACTTGATACCGGTGAGGCAACCGCTAGGGGCGTTTTTATACTTAGAGTTGACTGGTCCGCCACAAGACTTACTGTTTGATGTGTTAGTTTAACGTGCTGAAGCTGGCAGTCAGGTTAAGGGGTGCCTACGTTTCAGTACCCCAAGTACAAAAGCAGTCCGTATCAGTCTTTCCGGAAGCAACAGCTGAGCGAAGTCCGCTTCTGTTGATCAATGCTGTCTTCTGATAAGGGTAGCAACCATTCTTGCAGTTGCCACTGAGGTTGAAGCCATCGCAAACTTTCATGTCGCAGCACGCGGCGGCAGCCATGTCGGCTCCAAGGCCGAGAGTGAGGAGGGTAGAGGCAAGAGTGGTGAACTTCATGTTGTCTGTTTGAACTGAGGAGTTTGGTATGAGGAATGAGGTGCTTGAATGAAGTATGACGGCGATGTGTCTCCCATTTATACTTCGTCGGTTATTCTTCAACCTCTTGACACAAGGATTGTCTCTGACCGATTTCTCATAAGACCAGCAGTCCCGGTTATTTCATGCAATACGCTGGACATGCTGCAAGGAGGGCATGTCTCGTCAACAACCAACAGACGGGCGGTTAGAGAGTGGATTCTGTTGCTGGATGGCATTAGAGTTCCATTCTCATGCCCGAGGGTTCCGAGAAGCATAATATTGCCTGAGATAAGTGTCTCTGCCGAGGTTGTGTATGTTTACTCTCGAAAGATGTTCTGAGAGTTGTCAATAAGCTGGAGTATTGAGAAGTTTCGTGATGCTCTTGTCGAGCATGTGAAGCTGTCGCTCTAGATCTATACACCATAATGGGAATACAGCAGGGTCAAGGGCGACGGCCCGCACCTCGTATTAATGGTCTGTTGGTTGAAGTCATAGAAACGTGAAGCAAGGATATGGACCCTGCCGGCACGTCCCGACGCTTTAGTGTTTTGATTGCACAATATCATGATTGGCCCAGCTAGTCAAAAATTGACAGACCTTCCTAACTTGACTGATGTGTTGGTCAGGATCATTGTTACGTTGTGTGTTAATCGCCTAACTTAAACCCCGGAACTCGGCATTTTCGGTACGTAAAACTCACAACATAATATCATGTAGATTTGTCTAACAACTGGGCTGTAGATGTTTGCAAAAAGTCGTGTAATTATCTTTGTCCAGAGGTTTCTACATTGGTCTACGTCGAGGTCTATGACCACCTAGGTAAGTACGACGAATCCATGGCTAGAGTAAGCACCGCCGTTTTGTCTCTACGGTGGAAGTTATGAGAGTGTAGCCGTTTGCTTTACCGGTTACATCGCCTTGTCTCGGTGATTCTTTCTCTCTTAACTCGGGGTGAAGAAAAGGCCAGGAATAGAAGTTTAGTCTTCTCTTATGATAACACGATTAAAGGTTATATTAAATTTCAATAAATCTGTTACCTAAGAATTAAAGATCTAAGCTATAATATAGGATAAATTTTGACGATTTTAGGCCATACATATATGATTTATCTCGTAATTATTATCAGATGAAAACCGGAGTTTTTATTCCCCTTGAGGATCTGGTAATTTCTTGACTTTCATGGTCAACCCCCGGCCTGGGTCTGTCTCGGCAATGGCTTTCGAAAGTCATGGCCAGCCAGGATCATTACTTTAATACGCGAAAGGTCAGGACCCTTTTACACAAAATGTGCTCCCAGAGTTGCTAACCAAGAGTTACGGCTTGGTCAATATTCTGGTACCTGGTAGGGCGACCCATCGTGAAGACCAGACCCTCCCGGCATATCATATAGAAGCTCATGAGACGGGTATCCTCATTAGTCTGGGACTATTATGCTTAGTGATACAAATGTAGTGTTATCGCTGTCTTGTGACGTTGATCAGGATTGGTCCATGGCAACAGCTGACGTGTTGTATGCTTCAAGACCCAAGATAGAGAGAACGATGACGGAGCGTAGATCGGCTCCCAAACAAATGAGTAACAGCTTGAGTATTTGCTCTTTACAATAATAGTGAGGTCAAGCAATGGGTCTTTCGCGAATGAGTGTAACGTTTGGATCTCTGCTTGGTGAACCATAGATGATCGCAAACTACCCATGCCAGCTACCCTAGAGCGACACTTTGGAATATGTTTCCTGCCAACAACTCACGCTCTTATACTCTCAACTCTAATTGGATTTAAGCAGAGGCATTCATAATGTAAGCAGAGTTATGCGTATACGTGGCACTGCATCTGCCACACGCATGCATCTCATGCATGGCCCCATTTCTAGAAACAGGGACCTATGAAGCTTCAGCACTCTGACTTCTTGCGCTCCTGGGCTTCACCTCACGCTTTTGTCATGCGAGAGTAAAGTTTTCTTGACATGTTGACACCTGGCATGATAGACAGCCAGTAATTTCATTATCTCTCCACCTCAATGCGGGTTTCTCCAAAGGGACTATTTCAGTAGGTATTAAAACACATGTAAGGCTCTTCGGGCTTCTGTTCCACGAAGAACGCACCCAGACATTGGCGAGAATAATGGATTTAAGTTCGAGTTCATATGTGTCCTAGAGGACCAGGAGTGGGTAAAAGCACTCAATGCCAATGGCTAGCCCAGTCATTCGACCTACAACGTATCAGCATCGACAACATATTGCGCAATGAGATGAGCCGTTCTGATAACCCACGTGCCGACACCATCAGACAGAAAATGAAGGCTGGGAATATCTCGCCGAAAGAATTCACTTTAGAAGTTCTCAAGTCTCATATAGAACGCTCTAGGCAAGTACACAACGGCATTTTTATTCTCAATGGCAAGACCCTACACTCTCGCGAAAGTGTTTGGCTAACCAATCAGGATTCCCTTGAAATTCCGAACAACTCGAATTCTTCGAAGAGATAATTGGTGTGATAAAACTCGTTATCCTTTTGGAGTGCTCTGAGAATGCCTTGGTTGACAGGCTTCTGCAGCGCGGGCGATTTGATGATAGTCTTGAGACGATTCGAGGTCGCTTACCACATTCAACCAAGCTACAGTACACATCATCGACGAGCTTCAAAGGCGTGGGAAGCTGAGAGTTACTAATGCAGTGAGGGAGGATTTTCGCCTCACTTGCTGGGAGTCTACGCATTCGCATAGTTGTAAACTGACCCACGGCATCAGCTCGGAGGAAGCTTAGACGACATAATCTGCGAATAATAAATGACGGGGCTGGGGTAATGACCAGGTAGTCGCCTATAGATCTCGATCAGTACAATAATAACAAGTCTAATGCTGCGATAGAAAAACCATGAAAATGAGATGTTTCAGCAATTGTTACAGTCCGACTATCTCGACTTTAATGTTTTCGTATTTTACCGTTAAGCTTAACTCGACGTCATGGCCAACTCTTGGGTGATAAATGGGTCGAGTTGATGACCTTGAAAAGACCTTGGGCCTAGACCATCTTGGCGCTGGTCAATACACCAGCCTTCCCATTTACCCCTTTTGAGCATTCTCAACGAGGGGAACCCTGATATTAATGTTAATTTAGTTTAGCTTCTCCGAGATGAACGTTTTGTTGAAGGCTCCACGTCGATATATTGGCAAGATTTGCAGACGAGCTCGAATACGACGCGATCGTGGCAACATCTAGAAGCACTAAGGAAGCTCTTCCTTTTCGCAAATACTTCTCCTTACCGTACTTTTACAATCTCTAGTCATGAGACTTTTATTTCGCTTGCACTAATGACAGACGGTAAAAAGTGCCACCCCTCTTCAGTCGACGCATGCATCACGCCAGGTACATATTGGTACAGGTACACCGACTGTTGGTGTTGGATGTAAGTCGGGCTTTAACCGCGTCCGCAACTTGATCTCAACAATATTCACGACGAGAGACGACAAGATTCAATATGGGTGTCTCGAGTGTGAAGAACGACTCGCCGCGATCTTCAAGGTCGCGGTTCTCTGATGAAGGCCCTCTATCTCCAGATAGCTTCCTCGGACACTATCCTTGGCCAAGCACCAGCACCGTGCGATGCGAGACGCGTCACATGCAAGGTAAGACGCCACATGAAGATTCGCTCTGAAGATACTGACTCTTTAGATGGCGCTGCCCAAGCAGATAAGGCAAAGCAGATTGAGGCTTTCTATCGCGATCTGATCTGGTCAGATCCTAAAAAAGCCAAAGATGCTCTGAAGATCCAGCAGGGACCACGTGCCCCCCAAACATGTGAATGGATTATGGATGTGCAAGAAGTAAAAGACTGGCTAAATCCCGAGTCGGAAAACCACAACGTCTTATGGATTTCTGGAAATCACGGAAGAGGGAAATCCACCATGGCTGTCTATCTCGCTGAGAGACTCACCAGGAATTTCGCCCCAGATGCCGCAAAGACCTGCGCTTACTTCTTTTGCGACTCAAAAGACTCACAGAGGAACACTGCCCAGGGAATCTTGCGAGGACTGCTCTCGCAGATCTTCCAGAATCACCCACATCTCTTGAGCGACAGAATCCGCAGAAGACACGCGCATCGGGGAGCTCGAGTATTCGAGAAGCCCCAAGCACTCTGGAACCTGTTAGTCGAGGTTGCTTTCAGGTCTGACCGTCACCTCTTTTGCATTATCGATGGACTAGATGAGTGTGACGAGAACTCTCGAACTATCCTTCTGGAACAGATGGAGCAGACATTCCACGGCCTGAAACCTGCCGTGAACCTCAGCCTTCTCATCACGAGCCGGTCGACTTCAAAAACCTACGAGTATCTGGGCGAATTTGTTCACCGGGACCTCGATTCATTTTCACAGTCGAAACAGGATGTTGAGCGATATATCGATCAGCAAGTGCGACATCTCGCAAAGCAGAATGGCTACTCGAGCACAGGCGCCACTCAGGTCAAGCGAGTCTTGCAAGCAAAATCCGAATATAACTTCCACTGGGTGCGTTCTGCCAGCAAAGAGGTCTGCAGACTTCCACCTCAAGATGCCGTCAAATTTCTTAAAGGGCTACCTAATGGATCGTCATTTCTCACCCGCGCCACATCATCAAACCGGAAAGAAAACGACATCGAGCATTTCGGCTTTGGCTATACCGACGAAGATAGAGAAAAGCATCACGCTCGCCTTAAGTCACCATTTGTCAGTGCGATACTGACCGGAAGAGTCGAGATGCTGGCGTTTCTTCTCAGCAAAGGCGAGCCTTTGACGCCATACACAATCCGCGCAGCTGCAAGATGGGGCTGTCCTGGAATGCTCCAGACAATCATGACACTTCGACGAGACGAGATATCGCGCGACGAAGATCTCTCTTGCTCTGCGGCAGAGTGTGCGAACGCTGAGATGATGCATCTTATCTTCAGCCACCCAGAGTTCAGATGGAGTGACCCAGCGATGATTGGAGCAGTGAGAAATGAGAGGAACGGACTCAGTATACTGAGGCTGCTGTTTGAACTGCACGGTGACGAGATCGAACTGGACGAGTGGATGATGGGGAACATTGCCAGCATCTCTCACCCAAAAACCATGGATTATCTGCTTACCGAGCATGGAAGACGGATTGGAATCACCACAGCCGTGGCTGAGAAGGCCATCGAAAACCGCCAGGGACCAGCTATGCTCAGAGTCCTCCTCAAACACCGAGCACATGAGGGTTTCATTGACGAGGAGCTGATGACGCTCGCCTTGTCCAACACTCGATGTCGACCAGACTTCATGGCCATCTTTCTCGAAATGCCAAAGCCCGAGGTTCAGTTCACGAAAGAGGTCGTGTTAGCAGCGATTGCCTCCCCGGATCAAGATACTGACGACTGGGCTCCCGAAGTTCTCGAGATGCTTCTTGCCGATCGAGCTGCTGACGTTGACATTGATGAGGAGATCGTCATCGAGACACTGTGGGAACTTGGATGCCCTGGCTTACAAGTGCTCCTTGAGCATAAACCGGAGAGCGTAAGAGTGACACAGGGACTTCTTGATGCCGCAGCTGGTGTATGCTCAGCGAAGGAGTTCTCACAGTTGGTGGAAAGAGCCGAGGATGACTTGAAGATCACACAGGACATGCTCATCAACATTACGCTCAACGTGCGGCATGGCGATAGACTCCTGCCTGTGATACTGAAATACCTAAAAGGCTCTTTGAATATCGGCCAAGAGGCCGTTGAAGCGTTTCTGAAGGCGGGACAAATCGGCTTCAAGGGCTTGCTCGTCCTATTGCTCAGGGATCGTGGCTGTAGAGTCAACCTCACCAGAGGTGCTCTCCGTTCCTGGATCCGCGACGAACAAGTCTCTCGAGGGAGTTTGGCATTCCTGTTTGTTGCGCTTCATTCAGGATGGTGTAAACTGTCAGAAGACATCGATGGCTCTAGATCGGAGAGGCTGGAAGCTCTTATCAAGCATTATGCTGAGTTGGATGATGTGAGACAAGTTCTTGCGGAAGCGATGGAGCGCTCGAAGAAGGAGATGCGTGGGGCTTGAGAGTTTATGATGTTATTAACGAAGTTATGATGAGATGACTTATGATGGGATGGATAAAGCGCGCAATCAGGTGGTTGTCGCCAGATTACAGGATGTTCTAGCGGGATAAAGACATTACATTGGCATGTAATAGATAGAGGTAGCTTCTGGGTATAGTTTGTTGTAATAGACCGCTTATATTTCGTTATCTTGCTCGTTGCTCACCGGTACCCATCAGACAGTCAGGAACGAGGCATGATTGAGGATCCGAGCTAGGTAAGTTAGAGCACTAGGTACTTAACCCCGGATCCATCGCTAGTCTGAATTAGTCCAATGCTATCAGGAACACTAAATAGCTCACGACGACGCACGAGGACCAACAGGGGTGTTGTACGGTAAGAAGGTCACATTGATGATGGCGATCAACAATCACTGACGAAGCTGCCATGACAACATGAGTGAAGCGAAGCGAAACGTTCCAGACCCTGTTAAGACGGGAGATCATTGTTGTTTGTGCCTGATACGCTCAGCCTTGGCATTGGCAGCAGCATCAGCATCAGCGAGCGATAAGATGAGACGGCGCTTGTGTAATGGACGGAGGAAAACAAGCAGACGCATGATGCCTAAGGCGGAAAGGTGTCAGTTCTGGTTGCCGAGCAGGGAATGTGGAGACAGGGAAGACACAATGGTGCGTCATTGCCAGGCGAGTCACAAGGTCATGAGCAGGGGATACTTCACTGTTCGGAGGCGTTACTGACGAATCCAGGCAGGTGCGGCCAAGGCCACCCGCCCCCAAGCGCCGAAACAGGCCGCAGGCACGCGCAATGCACTGTACCTAAGCTTCCCCCAGCTCGGACAGACCTGAGCTCCGTCACTCCATTTACCTCCGCTCTCTTACCTCTTAACCAACCATCTTATCTCTCCAACTCCATCCTGCATCTTGCATCTTCATCTATCAACACCAGCTCGCAATCACTGTCGAGCACTTTCATAACCTCAATCTCGCTCTTCTAGTCATCTCTTGGTCGCATTCTCGACCCCATTGCCCATCATGAAGAGTGCTCTTCTTACTGCCGCTGCGCTTCTGGGCTCTGCCCAGGCCGGTGTTCACAAGATGAAGCTCCAGAAGGTCCCTCTCGCTGACCAGCTGGTATGACCCGACTCCCACAATGCATGCGCGTTATGATGAAGCTCTCTAACACGACTTACAGGCCACCAACTCCGTCGAGGACCACCTCCAAAGCCTCGGCCAGAAGTACATGGGTGCTGCTCGCCCCAAGAACGCTGCTGATTACGCCTTTGCTTCCAACGCTCCCAACGTTGAGGGTGGCCACCCCGTCCCTGTCTCTAACTTCATGAACGCTCAGTGTAAGCTTTCTCTCGCTCATTGAACCTCGCTCGGTGCTGACCTCTCCCAGACTTTTCCGAGATCACCATCGGTACTCCTCCCCAAAGCTTCAAGGTTGTCCTCGACACCGGTAGCTCCAACCTTTGGGTTCCTTCCCAGGAGTGTGGCAGCATTGCCTGCTACCTCCACTCCAAGTACGACTCCTCTGCCTCGTCGACCTACAAGAAGAACGGCAGCGAGTTCGAGATCCACTACGGATCTGGTAGCTTGTCTGGTTTCGTCTCCAACGATGTCGTCTCTATTGGTGATCTCAAGATCAAGGACCAGGACTTTGCCGAGGCCACCAAGGAGCCCGGTCTGGCCTTTGCCTTCGGTCGATTCGACGGTATTCTCGGTCTCGGCTACGACCGTATTGCTGTGAACCAGATGGTTCCTCCCTTCTACCAGATGGTCAACCAGAAGCTTCTGGACGACCCCGTCTTTGCCTTCTACCTTGATGACCAGGAGGGCCAGAGCGAGGCTACCTTTGGTGGTATTGACAAGTCTAAGTACTCTGGAGACATCGAGTACATTCCTCTCCGCCGCAAGGCTTACTGGGAGGTTGACCTCGACGCCATCGCCCTTGGTGATGAGGTTGCTGAGCAGGAGAACACCGGTGCCATCCTCGACACTGGTACCTCTCTCAACGTCCTCCCCAGCGCTCTCGCCGAGCTCCTGAACGCTGAGATTGGTGCCAAGAAGGGCTACAACGGCCAGTACACTATCGACTGCGAGAAGCGTTCCTCCCTGCCCGACATTACCTTCACCCTCGCTGGATCCAACTACAGCCTCCCTGCCACCGACTACATCCTCGAGGTCCAGGGCAGCTGTATCTCTACCTTCCAGGGCATGGACTTCCCCGAGCCCGTGGGTCCTCTCGTCATTCTTGGTGATGCTTTCCTCCGACGATACTACTCTGTCTACGACCTCGGCAAGAACGCCGTCGGCCTGGCTCGTGCCAAGTAAGATATGAATTATTTATGTATGAGTTATTCCAGATAGCGAATGGGAACACGCAGCATGGACTTGGTTTTGGACATTAGTATGGGACTAGTTTGAATGATACAACAGACCTAGAGCTTGAAAGAACGAGAGAATAGGTTCTCGTTCTTGATGCTCAATAATATGAATCCTACTGGCTTTTTGCCTACAAAGTAAAATGCCTGATTCCTTGGTGCTTATGGTGAGATCATATTTAAGCTTAGTAGCTGTAATTACTGGGGTTTATTATGATCATGATTACGATTACGCTAGGCCTGCAGCCACGCCCTGGGTTTAATTGGCTTTATTGAATCATAACTTGAAGCTGATACAAACCAAGCTTGTCTCGACGGCGACGGCAACGTCACTCCGTTGGAGGCATACTGTAGATAATGAGCAGGCGAAAACCTCGATACGCCTCTCCAGCTGTACAAACAATCAGTTGGATATATTGTATTTGGTGTAACCCAACCTCATTAATGTTTCTGTCTGCATAACTGCACTGCACTGCACTGCGCAGACTAACAATAAACCGTTGGATTCATTCGAGTCACGTGCATGGCTCCTCAGGCCTCCCCTCGAAAAAGGGCGCCAGAGTGGGTCCGGACCTGGTCAGCAAGTAAGGGTACTTGGCGATCGAGACACATTCTTCCCCCCAGCGCAAAGCAAAGCACAAGCAACTTCCCCCCATTTTTCGACTCGAAATATTGCCTCGAGACGTGTTTGTCGCGTAATTTCCGAGTCAAAGACGCACTGTTACATCGATTGCACGATTGTGTCGTGGTTATCTCGATGAGGGCGTTTCGTTTGCGCTTCCTCAACCAAGCCTGTTATTTACCTGGAGTTGCACCAGCGACTGCGACTGGACCTGGACCCGTACCCGTTTCTGCCATCCACTACCGCTACCGCTGTCATTCCAGCTGCCACTGCTAACCACCACTGCCACTGCCACTACCGCGTATCGCGACGAGGCGCGGCCTACGCCCCGACGACGACTTACGATTGAAGCCATCATGACCACGCCGACCATGGCCCAGCCTGCCACCATCCAGGCCAACGGCACATCGGAATCACCTAGTCTTGACAAAGCGCAACCCGTCGCCCCGGGAAAGCGAAAACGCGAAGACGAGGAACGCGATGAGGATGATGGTTCCGAGGAACAAAAACTTGCCATTACCAATGGCGAGCCCAAAAAGGACCAACGCGACTTGATAAAATCTTTCGTCGAGGTTTTGAGCAGGTATGCCTGCTTTTTTTGTTTCGATGATTTTTTGTCACATCGCAACTTTGTCGCGAATGGCCTGTCCGTCTCACATACTAACCCATCTCCAATAGCTTCGACATCGCTCCCTCCATCCTAAAGCGCCCCTTGCCTGAAGTCTCTGATGATAATGACGATGAGCCCCGAGCAAAGCGCCAAAAGTCAACCGATCTGCCCACGATTTCCGACAAGGCTGCAGCGGATGCGTATGATGACCTCGATCAAGTGGCTGCCGACCTGGTCTCTGCGATCCAAATCGCTCTCAAGGATCTCAAGGCTCAATCGCCCGAGGATAAGAAGGAGTCGGACGATGACAATTTGAGGACACAAATCGCAGAGTTCAAGGACAAAGCCATGCAACTTCTTCGTCGGGAGAAGGCCTACCCAAAGACCACTGTCGAGCCTCTCCCCGTCGAGGCCAAGCTTCCATCATCTCCGCAAAAGGGTGAATTGGTTCTGTCTCTTGTCGGATATGCACCCCAAGAAAGAAGGCTGTTCTCCAGTCTTCCAGCCTCTGATGATACTAACTTGCGTGACCTGCCCCTGCCTCAGGGCGTTTCATTAACCCACATCATGCCCACGACACCTCATGAGCGAACTCAGACTCTCGGAGATTTGTTCTCGTCACCTCGATCTCTGCCGCCCCTGCAGCCACCCAAGCAGCCCAAGACACAAGCCAAGGGCAACACACTCGACTTCTATCGCCCAGAACTAACAGATAATTGCAAGTATCGAAGTAGTTCTTACTTTACCACCAAACTATCTGCAGGATACTATCTCGACTACAGCAATGCGACTCCTTCGTCACAAACCATGACCAAGCAACGAGAACGCGCCCAAAGTCTAGCGGGGAAGCGACCCTCAACTACCGAGCTTGAAATCCACGAGATGGAATCACTTTTCCGTGGCGCATTCTCTAGTTTTGCGCCATGCAAGGACGACTCAGCGGCGCTGGTGCCTTCAAGTGTTGCGGGTCGAATGTGGTGGCAACGATCCGGTCAACGACATTTCCAGAACATGATTGAAGTCGAATATTACGCCGATGGTGGAGAAGGAGAAGAGAAAACCGACAAGAACGACATTGACATTGACGAAAAGGCCATCCAAGACGCGATTGATAACTGGGATGAATCTGTCGTTGATCCATCGCTGGAAGAGGCCCTGGGATCCAAGAGGACGAGTGAGGAGAAGGAAGTTGATGAGATTCTTGAAGAGGTCACCGACATGATTGAGACCCTGTCTTCTTACCAGCGTATCCGAAACCTCAACCTCCCCAACTCGCAAAACCGTTCATCTAGCGACCCAGTTACCGGCGACATGTTGGCTACTCCTGGACCGACTCCTTCAGAAGGCGAGCAAGCTACTTACCACATGCTCAAGGCGCAGCTTGCTCTCATCATCAAGACACTACCGCCATATGCGGTCGCCAAGCTAAATGGAGATCAGCTAGAGGATCTTCTGATCAGCACCAGGGTACAGGTCCAAACTGACCAATACAAGGGTGTTATGGAGGAGGATGAAGCGGCTATTCAGGCTCGTCTCCGAGCGCAACAGCAGGCTGCTCAAGCTAATGCTCGACCGCCTCCACAACGCACGCCCAGTATGTCGGGCGCCTCATACGGGCATCACACACCCCAGAACCAGTACGCAACCCCCCAAAGACCCTCATCAATGCAGCAGCAGCAATACTACCGACCTGGGCCAACACCTGGCTTCCAACCTCAACCCCGACCCATGCCCGCCCAGCCCCGACCTCCTCAACCTAACCAATATTCTCGATCCAACGGCTATCCTGCCCAGTACGCAACACAGGTCGCCAAGGCTCAGACCCCTTACGGCCACCAGAGCATGCCACAGTATACCTCACAGCAACGGCCCCAGTTTGGGCAAATTCCCGCTCAGCAGGGAACACCTACTACTCGATACCCCTTCCAACCAGGCTATCCCCAGCAACAAGCCGGTACACCTTCGCAGCCTAACTTTGGGGCTTACACGAACGGTCAAGCTATGCCGCAGCGCACAATGTCTCCTCAGGTCAATAGACAGGCTTTTAGCTCATCGCCGAATATGCAGCAGCCTCAGAGATATGGAACGCCGAATCAGGCTATGGGAAATCAAATGAACAGGTACCCTAGCAACCCCCCTCAACCAGGAACGCCCGCTCAGAACCCTGGACTTACAGGATACCACACCGTTATCCCTGAGGCTCAACAGCAGCGGATCCTCGATCAAGCTAAAGCCCGGGTCGCCGCTCAAGAACGGTCCGCCATGTTCGCCGACAAGATCGCGCAGCCAGGTACACCTGGGTATGGAGGAGGAATGGGCCAGGGCGGTACTATGGATGCCAACAGGCTTGCGGCTGCTCGAGCAAGCATCGCCGCTCAACAGAAGCCACCGACTCCTAATTCTCAGCGATCGAGTCTGAACGGGACACCAGGGCCTCAGGTCCCACACAAGGTGACCCCTGTACCTGTCCCACCTATCCCAGGCATGCAGCGAAAGCCGTCATCATAGGCGATGGATTCGGTTATTTGGAATGGGACAAGGAAAGGAATCAGTCAGTAGCATCGGCCGGAACATGGAGCACGGGGAGTAGCTAGTGAAAGACTAGGTGGGCGTTTTTAGAGATGGATTCTCGAATTGTGTTTATTAGCTACGTTTTGAGGAGTTGGTTTTTTGAGAACCAGGGAAAAAGGGACGTGAGAACTTTTTTGTTGCAGGGAGAAGAGGATTCGGTGGAGGTATTATTATTGAGTTGTTGACCTGGGATAAGGAAGCTCCTGGTTGTGTAATCCAAGTCGCCAAATTGGCGCGTGTATGCAGATTAAAGAAAAGGTACTATTGATAACCTCGTTAAGTTGTGAGTGGTATGAACGTTGAACATCTAATGACGTAAATGGGTTGATCGTTGAGTTGGTACCTTATGGGATGCAAAGTCACTGTTATGTGTACCAGGTCAAGAATGGATTGAGTTGATCGTCAAATTCTACAGAGCTGAGGGGTATCTATCAAAGGCCAGTCTACCAATTCCCAAAACAAGATTTTATTTATACAACTTTTGTTTTCCATCTGGTCGTCCACTTGAAACATTTTCATCTGGACTAGCAATCTATGCTCCTGGTGGCACAGCTGGAGGTTTGGCCAGATCAGCCGCCATCTCCCGCTCCTGCATCATCTCAAGGACAATGCGGCGCAGCTCAAAGACAACTTCAACGGCAATAAGCAGAATGATAATCAGCTCCAGGCGTGTACCATGCTGCTCGCTTGACATCTCGCGCAAAACACTGGCAATTTCGGCGGCGTAGTCCATCTTCTGGTTCAGCGCGCGGATGCGCACGTTGACGTCGAGCGCACGACCGACCTGCTCATAGTATCCTTCAAGGCCCAGATCAGAACTGGTGTCCCAGAAGATGTCGGGTAGAGAGTCAGTGAGTTCGGAGTAGTGGTTAAGACGGGCGCGCAAGCTAAGCAGTTCACCTGTCTTTTGGAGGATGAAGCGGCGGCCGAGGGGCACACCCGCACCCTGGGAGAGCAGAGCGGGGATGTTGCGTGTGCTTTCAAAATAGGACGTCAATGCGGTTTCAAGAACAGCAAGCTTTGTACTTCGGGCGAGACCCGAGGAAAATGCGACCTTTGCTAGAGTGGTATCTAACTTGTCGGCTTCTTTATGTTCCTTACGGGTGCCGAGGACAATGACATCGCCTTTGAGCAAGCTTGCCTCTCGGTTTGCGTCGGTTGTGAATTCAAGGTCCTCAAACTCCCGACACTTGATAGGATGCGCCTCTTCGGCGGCGCGCATGATTTGCCTGGTAACGACATCTGAAGGCAGCGACCATGTTACAACAGTGCCTGAGGGAAAGACAAAGATGTCTCCACCGTTGACTCCTCTTGCATGCACCACCTCGTTTGCGTCGAATCCCGTACCATCCGGATCGATGTCAAAGCCATGCGATGAAAGGATCTCAAGGACTATGGGCATCTTGAAAGACTCCGCAACGCATGTTGCGCTGACAACGTTGGAGGGCTCATCGCTAGGGCTTCCCGGTGCTGTTGCATCTCGTTTCGGCTGCTGGGCAATAATGGCGACGCGCCGGAGAGAATTCTTGGCTGTGTTGGGTCGAGTAGGCTTTCGCTTTGCGGCAGCTGGGCCATTCTCTTCCTTAGCTATCTCAGAGACCGAACGAGAGTCGTCGTTGACTTGGGAAAGGTAGGGATTCGAGGTGAAGAAGCTGCGCTTTCGTGGGAAGCTGGCCGGAGATGTGATGTGGAATGCTCGATGAGGCCTCAGCCGTGGCCCGGCGACCGAAGTGTGAAAGAGGCGGGCGACATTGAGGGTGATCCGCTGCGGGGAATTCCTCATGATGCTACAGCAATTAGTCCATAGAAGGTGAGGGACGTTATAATGCCAACTCAAGACTTGAATAAAATGAATGCACCTCGAATCAAAAGATGTCAACCAACAGACGACATCGGAAGCGGGACCGATGATAAGATAGGCTAGTCGATCGGCCTTATCTGCATGTGACAGATCAGGTGATACCCTTCAACGGAATAGCCTCATGCTAGACCGCTTCAGGTAGTCATCTCGACACCCATGACGAAGTCCCACCACAGAGAGATCCATCTCTAGGGGAGACCAGAGAGACAGCCCAGAAACGGTTAATTACGCTACGCTTCTCAACACCGACGGGACGCGACGACTTAAATTCGAAAGACGCCCCCTTGAACTTTCAACCCTTCAACATCCTCTTGGCGCCAACTTTTTCGTCTCTTCTCTTCCTCTTGTCTTCTGTTCCGCTATCTTCTCCCTGCGGACTCTTAATTCTCATCCCCCTCCTCTACCCCACCATCATCTATTACCATGGATCTGAACCCGAAGTACGACAACTATGACTTCCCTATCAAGGGCCCTGAGAAGCAGGATGGCCACGCCGGCTACCTCACAGAGGACCAGATCGCCAAGCTTCATCAGTTTCGAATGATGCTCGAGTCCGAGGGCGTCACTGACCGATTGGACACCTTGACTTTGGTACGTGATATAGCTCCTAGGACCCTGAAAAAGGGCCGTGTCAACCTTCGGGAGATGCGCCGCCATGGATCATAGCGTATACTGATAACGCCTCTTTACAGCTTCGATTCCTCCGTGCGCGCAAGTTTGACGTCGAGGCCTCAAAAGCCATGTGAGACTTTTTTTCTTTCATTTCATTATCTTCTGGCGGTGGAACGAGAAATGCGCTGGCCGCGACAGGGGGGCTGACCGCCACTATAGGTTTCTGGATACCGAGAAATGGCGAAAGGACACCAAGCTCGACGAGACTGTCCCTGTCTGGGACTACCCCGAGAAGGCTGAGATTGGAAAGTACTACACTCAGTTCTACCACAAGACCGACAAGGTATGATTAGATGTTGTTGATGGGGAGAGCCATCATGAGGACATATGCTGACTGAAGCCTTTTTTTTTTATATAGGATGGTCGTCCCATGTACATTGAGACCCTGGGCGGTATCGATCTGAACGCCATGTACAAGATCACCACCGCTGAGCGCATGCTTACCAACCTCGCTGTCGAGTACGAGCGCGTCGCCGACCCCCGTCTCCCTGCTTGCTCCCGCAAGTCTGGTCACCTCCTTGAGACATGCTGCACCATCATGGACCTCAAGGGTGTCTCCATCGGCAAGGTCCCTCAGGTCTACTCATACGTCAAGCAGGCCTCAGTCATCTCCCAGAACTACTACCCCGAGCGTCTCGGCAAGTTGTATATGATCAACGCCCCCTGGGGTTTCTCTACCGTCTGGAGCATCGTCAAGGGCTGGCTCGACCCCGTCACCGTCTCCAAGATCAACATCCTCGGCTCCGGCTACAAGAGTGAGCTCCTCAAGCAGATCCCCGCTGAGAACCTCCCCAAGCAGTTCGGCGGCGAGTGCCAGTGTGAGGGTGGCTGTGAGAACAGCGACGCTGGTCCCTGGCACGACCCCCAGTGGGCTCGTCCCGCTTGGTGGGAGAAGAAGCAGGATGCCAATGTCATTGAGAACAAGGGCTCTGAGATCGAGGAGCCTACAAAGGCCCCCGAGGCTGCTCCTGTCGCTGAGGGTGCCGATGCTACCCAGACTGCCCCAGCCCCTGCCCCTGCTGCCGCTTAAAGGAAAGGTGATGTGCCACGGGGATGGCTATCGATGATTGATAGACAGAGCGGTTATTGTGCGTGATATAGACCGCATATTTTCTCTCTTTTACTATGCTGTTTTCAACAACAAACTGGGGTTTGAGAGGTTGGCAGAGCGGGAACATGAAACGATAAAACACGTTACAGGGGGGTAGGGCGGAGCGTGAAGTTTGTAGGGAGCGAAAAAGACCACTAGGCCTCTTTTCTTCAGCTGTATCAATATGCTGGCATGGCCTATTTCGTGTATGCCTAGACTTACGTTAGATGTTGGCTCCTTGGCCCGAGATCATCCTTATCATGACTGTATTAGTCCTCAACAAATAGACACGGTCTTTGTGCTCTGTGTGTTCCAATATCTGATGATATGTATTGTCGATTAATCCAATTCGCCCAAACTCCAAACCTTGTCTGCTTAGACTGTCCGTAATACACTGAATTCCGCCCCTGGGTATATGTAAGGTAGGTTAGGTAGGAGGTTATGTAACTTTATCGCCCTTGCGTAACGACATATTCGCCCGCGACACGCGCCCTCTCCATCTTGGCCACTACGGCAGGCATATCGCGCTTTAATCTCCCAAGCCCTTCGACGGCCCTGCGGAATCCCGTCTCGACGCCATCCTGCCTCTCAAGGGCTTGTACATCAAGCTCGACTTCTGCAGCCTCCGCGACAACTTGCTTCTTGCGCGCGTCGAGGAGGTCATCGTCGCGCTTGAGACTATCGCGGAGCTGCTCGGCCTGGTTCTCAGCGGCAGTGGCGGGAACTGAACGTTTCAGGGCTGCGACGTCCTCGAGAAGTTTCTCCTCTTGGGTGATGAGGTCTGCGACGCGACGGCGCTTGCGCGTGTCAAAGGGCTCGTAGACGGGGTCTGGCTCGGCGGTGGTTTCGGAGAGAAAAGAATCTGGGACGACGGGGAGGCCGTTTATAGAGAGGTTTGGGGATGCGAGGGAGAATGTTTTGTCGATGTACTGGTTATTTGTTAGTCCTGGTTCACTGGGCTGAAAGCATGAAGAGGGGTATTACCTCATTGACGAGCTTCTCTATCTGAGTGCGCAATTCATCTTCGCCGTCATTGCCCTCGATGACAGGGAAGGCTTCATTAAGGTGCTCGGCGGCGGCGCGGCGGACGTTTGCGATGAGGTACGAGAGGTCGTCAGGAGTTTGCAGCTCGATCTTGCGCTGGACTTGGGAGACGACGGATTCGGAGTCCATAGCGAATTGCCTCCTCAGAGGAGAGGGAGGAAAGGGATTAAGTAAAGAATTGGTAGAGAGGTAAAGGTTGGACTATCAAGGTGCGAGTGCCCCGCGGCCGCGTTAGTTAATTGTTTACTTTGAAACCCGGCGGCCGGCTCGGAAACGGAGACGGTGTAGGGCTTATCTTATCGCTTACTGGCCGCCCACTTCGAAACAGAACATGCTTGTTCAACTTACAAACCATTTCTTTATTTCTTTGTCAACTCTATCAAGATCGTTAAAATAAATGTCGTATACGTATATATCATAATTCAATTCGGTCAACATCAAATGCTTCTCATGTATCAACCCAACGCTGCTCGTTTAAGCTGTACTCAGACACGAGAACTCTGCGATTAACGCCTTCTTGTTCCCGCTTACAGTACAGCAATATCTTGTCCATCGGAGCACCCGACAGCTCTGCTTCAACCTCGCCCATCCTCCGTGATTCTGGTAGCATTGGCAGTAATAAATCCTGGCGACGTATCGGAGTGTTTAGGAAAAAGTCATCCGCCAGGTCAATGCCCTGATAGAAGTCCCCTTCTTCCATTTCGACGACCTTTTTGGCCACACATGTCGTGATGTGGGCATCCCAGATGCCTTCTCTATGAGGACTTGTTCTGAGTAGCTTTATAGCTTCGACTCGAATGCGGTGCACGCGGCATTTGACAGCTGTAAAGTAGAGTGGCGCTAACCAGCCGAGGTCGATGATGGACCTGGGCATACAAGTCGTCATGACATGCAGGGGCATCTCGTCTTCGAGAGGTTCGTCCTTGAGAGATACCTGCCACAGCCCTGTCAACTCCTTGATGAGTAATATGAACTTGTCTGTGCATGAATCGTATATGGTCTCATCGGTGTGTAGACATGTGTCAGCCATGATGCTTGCCATGGCGTGGTGTATACGTAGCATCTGGAAGATCTTCTCCAAGTGTATACTCATGTTACCGAGGTGAGTTTTGACAAACTCTTGATACATGACCTGCCATTGAACAACCCTTGACTTGGCGAGTTGCTGAGATGCATGGTCGGTTACTGTCACGGTTCCTTGACGAGCCCGATGCGTGAGGTGGAATATCTGGTTATAAACAACCTCCAGTGCCTTCCACGCGTCGTTGAGAGAGCCAAAGTGATCGACTGGACTCTTCTGGGAGTACGGGGCTGGCTGGAGGATGACACATGAATGATAGTGGAGGTGTCTAAAGAGCTCAACCTGTATATGCAGTCTGGACAGGGCCTCCACTATCCAAGCATCGGTCGCTTCATGACAGGGTTTCAAGGCCAGGATTCCAGATTTTACATCGTTGAGGCCCTGCATGTGGCTCAGAATGTCAAGCCCATTCTTGAGGTGAAGCTGAGCTGTCGCAAAGTGACCCCGGAGGAACTCCAAGCTGACAAAGATGATGCAAGTGATGAGAGCCACACGACAGGACGCTCTGTCCTTGGCGGAGAAATGTGGCTGCAGGTGACCGATGGCCTTGACGTAGTGCTGTAGCGTAAACTGTTCCTGTTGGTTCATCTCAGCCCTGGGAGAGTTCTCATGTATGCCCTGCCCGACAACACCTTTCTTGTGGGCCGAGCTCAGGGCGAGGAGGGCGTGTAGCACAGCTGGTTCCGTGGAGCCAGCCTGGAAGACGAGGGTGTTCCAGAAGCCTGAAGAGAAGGTGGCGGTTATCTTTGTCGAGGTACGGAACTTGAACCAGTCAAAGTAGAGCTTCTCATGCGCATTTAATGCAACGGCGAGGGTCGACTGGAGAGGAGTGGCTGGTCTATCCTTGGCTCTGACTTGTATTAGAGCGTGGGAGCCTCCACCCCAGATGCCATATCCGTCGCAGATGCGGCCGGTTGATAGGCATCTGTGACATGCTGGACGGCCTTCGTCACATTTGACCTTTCTCAATCTGGGGGAATCAAGCGATCATTAACTATACCGTCCGTCTTCTGTCGGTACAGAGTAGGTACTCACTTGCACGTCTTACAGCCAGACTTGACTTTAGATCTGCCTTTGCGGGACATGGCGACAATAGCACAAGATGAGTAACAGTATGTATCAACAGTCGTGTTACTAATTTGCCTGCTCGGAAACTCGATGTTCTGCTTGGTTGCCGGAGATAAAGTCGAGTCTTCCGAATCTTATAAGTGGGAAACGTTTAATGACCACGGATCTTGGGGGCCGCTACTGTCCTGCCCCCCCGCGGACGACTCCGCTGACAGGATCGACAACCCTGTCAATGCTGACCCCATTGGGCTGCTCGGAAAATCTGAGCTCTGATTGGTTCATTGACTAATATCAGAAATCTTGGTTTTATCATGCCAAGATAACATTGATATTCAGACGAGCCTCAGTCGTCACGACGATGCCTTCAAAATACTGATGCAAGTTGACCGGAGTTAGGACTTGGAAGCCGTCAACATCTTTTCGTACTCTTCAAAATGTTGATGGAAGTAAACCGGAGTTAGGGCTTTGAAGAAATTCAACGGCTTGTCGGGGACCTTCTTAGAGTCCGGGTATGGTATCAATCAGTTAATAGTGTTGTAGCTTTTTCACTATATAAGTCAGGACCTGAAGGATTAAGAGTTATGGCTTTCCATATGGATCAGTCAAGCAACAGGCCTGAATTCTGCCAATTCAAGTACTACAAAACCTAAAGTTTCAAGTTAAAATCATCATGTCTCCCAAAACCGTCCCTCACGTCCCTCTTGGAAAGAATGGCCCCCTCGTTGCCCGTATGGGCCTGGGAACTATGGGCTTAACCCGTGCTACGTACGGAGCTGTGCCTAGCGAAGATGAGATCTTTGCCTTCCTCGATCGTGCATATGAGGCTGGCTCGACGTTCTGGGATAGTGCCGAGTAAGTCTAGTGATGGATAGGATCAAGATGAAGTCTAACAACAACAATAGCTTTTACGACAACTGCGAGGAACTCATCGGTAAGTGGTTCAAGCGCACAGGCAAGCGAAACGAAATCTTCCTGGCATCAAAGTTTGGCTATGTCAAGGGAAGCCCTAGCTTTGAGCTAAATACCTCGTATGAGTATACCAAGGAGGCTTGTGCGGAAAGCCTGCGGCTCTTGGACGTTGATTATATTGATCTCTGTAAGTTTTGAGCTTTGGTAAGGGACTCTGTATCGAGGGCTATAACTTGTTTAGACTATTTACACACACCTAACCCCGAGACTCCGATCGAACAAACCATGCGTGCCTTGAAGGAGCTTCAGGAGTAAGTAACTACATGGTCAAGTGAAGGGGAATAAGTATACTGAAGGCTCTTTAGTGAAGGAAAGATCAAGCACATCGGATTGTCGGCTGTCACCTCGGCCACTCTCCGCAGAGCCGTCAAGGTCGCTCCCGTTGCTGCTGTGCAGATCGCTTACTCTCCATTTGAGCTCTACTGCGAGGGAGAAGATGGCACTCACATCCTCGCTACATGCCGCGAGCTTGGCGTTGCCGTCGTTGCGGCCATGCCTCTCGGCCGTGGCCTTATAACTGCCACCTTTGTCGACGGAACAGCCCTGAGTGAGCAAGGCAATGATATTCGCGCGCAGCTTATTCCCCGTTTTATGGGCGACAACCGCGACAAGAACATCCAGCTCGTGAGACAGTTCAAGGAGCTAGCGGATAAGAAGAGTATCACCACTTCGCAGCTGGCGCTTGCTTGGTTGTTGAAGCAGGGTGATGATGTTATTCCTATTCCTGGCACCAAGAGGATCAAGTACTTTGAGGAAAATTGGGCTGTGCTTGATATTAACTTGAGCGACGAAGAAGAAGCTGGGGTTAGACGTTTTGTGGAAAGGGCTGATATTGCTGGTTTGGCGTTGCCTCCTGCTATGAAAGATTGGCTGTTCAGAGACACTAAGGAAGAGTCTTAGTTGAGATCGCTACCGATTCTGTCTAAGAGGTCATGAACTCGAAGTTTGTGGATTTTTGATACAAGTCACTTGATGTTTGAATCAACTACAAAGGAATCTAGCTCTTAAGATGTTATTTCGGGATCGTTATCTGAATGGTAGCTACTACATAATGTATCAACTGTATGCTACCCATAGCCCCAACGAATGGCGAATCCCCAAAACTGCACTTGAGCTCTCATTCGGTAACACGACTGTATGCAATCAAGTCATCCTTCACATCGTCCCATTCATCTGCATCGATGATGTTGTTGCTCCACAGCGAGTTCAGAATGTCGTCGACGTAGGCTTCGCTTGTGTAAGGCTCGTTTTCGGCTAGTGCATTAGGAATCGAAAGCTCACTACATATCTGCCAAATATACAAAAGGTACGATGCCTCAATCCTACGGACCCCTGCTGTGGCAATGTAGTTTGGACTGTGTCTAGGGTTGTAGTAGTGAACGTTGCGCCTCCACTGCCCAGTTTGGATATTTTGCACCGCTTCAAATGTTCGCCAGGTATTGGTTCCCTCGTTATAGACGGTAAAGCTCCATTGGTAGTGTGGTCCAGAAGGAGGCTGCGAGATGGTTACAGACAGAGTAGACCACCCGTAGGCAGGGTAGTCGTTGTTATCGCTGTTAGAGTTCGACATCGGGGCGGATATTAGCCAGTGTTAGAGAGTGTGAGTTCAAGAGTAGAAATCTAGTGTGCTGCCGGCTAAGTAGAGGGCCTTGAGTGCTAATTTATATCAAATCATGTGCAAAGTCCTGAAACCGAGTCACTTCCCATACGAAATACCCTGATTCCCTGCCTGGGCAATACTTACTATCGCAGTGTTTAATCACCTTGTGTTTAGGACAGTTACTGAGCCTACGACTCGTTAAGAAATTGTGATTATTTGACTTCAGGGTCACTGGTTCTCAAAGGCTATATATGATCAGCTCATGGCGCTCAAATCAGTGCTCCAACTCAATGAACCCAGGGCAGGTACCTCGAATCGATGACTGAGTCTGCCAATCTATGGGCTATATCTATGTAATTAAGGAGAAATAGCTTGAACTGGAGTTCTGAAATGTTATTGTTGCAGCTCTGTTGTACGGCATTTCAACTTCCTTCTGTACTATCACTTATAATTTTGAGGTCTTTTATCATGTGAGAATTTTATGTAGACTTTCATTGCTATCCTAAGATAAACTACCCTCCAATTACAGGCCATTCGCTTTGTCCCGGCCCCATGGTATTCAATTGCCAGCCTCTTAAAGACCCAGTCCCATGAAAGGATACTGAAGTTGGACCTCAAGGTAATTCATCATGCTCTTAACCGCGGCGTGTTGATGCGAAGTGAGTATGCCAACATCCGAGAGGTGGCGAAGAACATCATCAACGTACTGCCTGCTACAGTCGGCTTCTGAAGGCAGGTAGGATACTGGAACTCGTCGGCATCGCTCGTATACCTCGGGAAGCCAGCCTCTTTTCATCGATGAGAAAATCAGGCCAACTGTGCCGCCAATTTGCGGATCCTGGTCTCTGATACTTAGACCACAGAAGCACCCAGTGGAATCCTTTCGAACCTCGTAGATACGCCAATAGCCTGTGGTGTTGTCAAGGATGGCGAAGCTCCAGAGATAGCGTCCAGGAATGTTGGAATGATACGCCGCAACGTTGAACGTAGATTGCAATTCGCCGCGCTGTGCAGCCTCTATAAGGGCCGCACGGTCGAGGGTTGCAACTGGATACGACATTGTTGAAGTTGAATGATGAATGATGATGGGGTTTGTTGTTGTGTGTTTAGATAAGAAGGGGAGAGGTGAGCATGATGTACCATTATATACGTGTCCCAATTTGTGAAGCATGATGCTTTGTGCGTGATTCCTCGCAGAACAATCTCAGCATGTGCAATGATTCGATGATGCGAGTTGTTCGATCCTGAATCACAGCAGACTCGACGATGTGATGCGTAACAAACACGGTCTCTGAACAGTTTTGGATTGCATGTTCCTGCTAGCACAACAAGAGGTTGAAATATCACAGCCGATACATGACGCATCTAAGGCAGTCAAAGTTTCATACTATCAATTTCCAGATTCAGTAGTCTTTGAATATGTAGCTAAGTTGGATAAGAGTTCCTTTTCTTACGTATTACACAGCTATTTTCTAGTAACTTGCACACTTATGCGTGAATTAGGTATGAAGAGCATCAGCGTAGGTTTGGTCAACCAATCTGGGAGTGGTCTCAGATAATCATGCGCAAGAAATGATATCTGCTAATAAATTCGAGACGAATATCTGCTGACAATATGCACTTGTACTGGCGTTGTTGGGGGCCGAGTTGGTTTGTATGACCCCACACTAACTTAGATTCCGCCTTTCCTGCCTAGAGCTCAGAGCCTCAGCCTCGAAGAAGCAACATCAACCATAAACCAAATGTCTTCTCCTCAGCATGGCACCCGGTCGGGCGGGCTTTCGACGCTGACTCCAGAGATTTATTTCATGATCATGGAGGAGCTATACACTGGGCACCTGCTCAACCTGATGCGGACGAGCAAAGCAATCAACCATCTGACTACCCCATCCTTTTACAGAAAACTATACACTAGAGAGGGAACCGACTCGGACACAAGAGGACTAATCAGTATGCTGAAAGAAAAACCTTGGATCATTGGCTTGGTTCAAATTTTGGTGATCGATGAACTGGATGAAGGCGCTTACAGAGAGCTGCTTGCTATTGATTTCCCGAATCTAAAAGAGATTCTCCTGCAACACGAGAAGGAAGTCAAACGGACTATAAACGAGGAAGAGAGGCAGGAGTTGAACAAACTCATCCTCCCAAAGTCTAAGTTAACCAACTGTACGCACCCTCACATTCATGTAAATCGCTCATCTCTGCTCACCTTGGCATGTCGATAGTTGTGTGCAACATCATGTGTGATCCTTACAACTACCACCCGGCAGATCGAACACTATACAGATTCCAAAGACACGATGCTATATTATTCAACCACCCTGCACTTACTCGCCTCAGGCTTTCCTACGTCGACTTGACAGCCTTTGGAGATGCGAGTGTCGACACATTTCCGTTTGAGCACCTCAGCGTGCTATTGATCGAGATCAGCCATCTCAACATCGAAACGCTCAGAAAGATATTGTCACCAGCGAAGGCTCTGAAAACTTTCCGCTACCATCAGGAACTGCAGCTTGACTTTAAGCTCCAGGAGTTTCGAGATCTGCTGTTCAAGTTCAGAAACACGCTCAAAGTGCTCAAGCTGAAATGGCGAGGAATCTACGAACGACGCGAGACTACTGGCATGGACCTTTCTAAATTTACAGCCTTGAAACTTCTCATTGTTGATCCCAGACTCTTGTTTGGGCCGTGGGATGCCATCCCGGACGTGTATAAGCATATCCGGAAGAGAATGCCGCCGAATGTCAAGCTCCTCGTTCTAGACGAGCTCCGCTTGCCTTATAATGGCAATGGGGGTGGTAGAGATGCTCGGGTCCACGACGCTAACATAAGGCTGCTCCAGACGATTGTCGTCAATAAGTGGAAGCTGGTTCCACAACTGCGAGTTCTACTTTTTAACGATGCAGGGAATTTGAGCCTTCCAAAGGGACTCAAAGAGAAGGCCGAGGCGCAGAAGATCACGATGTGGGCCGAGGAAGCGAGCTATGACCCAGATCCCACGCCTGAATGGTTGGATGCGCCTTGGGTTTTTGGGGAACCTGGATCGGGAGAGTCGAGAGATGAGTCGGGAAAGTTGAAAGTGGATGAAGAGGCGTGATTTATGTACTTAATGAGAATGTGAGAATGCGAATATGTTGTGGGAGAAGGTGTCATGTCTGGAGGCCATGTGATTCATCACGTGCTGACGCGAATAACTTAACTTGCCAGTCATGGAATTGAGCTCATTGCTTACACGCCAAGCATTCAATCTACGCAATTACGCCTGCATCACCCGTGCAATAGTGGGAAAAAATGATTCGTCAAGTCATAAATTTGGATTGATAGCTATCTTCAAGCTTCTCTTCCTTTCATTCATTCACGGGCGCACACTTTCCTGTGTCAACCCATTCAACAGCACACCCGACTCCTTACGTCCCAAAACAACACACGCCGACTACACTATACATTCCGTTCCCGTTCCCTTAAACAACAGCCGCCTCAACACCCCGCTAACCATTTCTCATAACTTTTTGTGATACAGCCACGCGCCTTCAATGGCGGGGCATACAGGAGAGTGGGCTCCTTAGATCTTGGGCTTGGCAGCGGTCCAGGCGGCGATGGCGTCCATGAGAGGAGGCGACAGAGCGTCGTAGGACTCGAGACCGAGAGACTTGAACTGCTCGCGGACCTCGGGGGCCTTGTCGGCGGGGAAGCCCTGCTCAATGATGGAAGAGACGAAGGCAGCAAATTGAGGCTCTTGCCAGCCCTTGTCGTCGGAGAGCTCGACGTGGACAAAGTCGAGGCCCTTGAAGGGGTGGTCGGTCTCGATGCGGCCGAACAGGTGGACACCGCAGTCGCGGCAGGCGTTTCGCTGAATGGCAGCGCTCTCGTCGATGATCTTGAGCTTGTCGCCGTTGGCGGTGACCTTGAGCTGGTCGCGGGGAATGACAGCGACGATGGAGAAGAGGGCGCCCTCAGGCTTCCAGCACTTGGAGCATCCGCAGGCGTGGTTGTGGGCGACCTGGCCGCTGAGGGTGACCTCGACAGGGTTGGAGGCGCACTTGCAGCGGAGCTTACCACCGGAGAAGCTGGAGCTTCCCTTGGTGATGCCGTTCTTGAGGCTGGGGTGGAGGTTGTGAGACATGTTGGATGAAGAGTAAGTTGTTGCTGATCGGTAGATGGATGTGATAACTGCGGCTGCTGAGACGAGGGCGGCGGCGACGGCGATGGGAGTCTTGTTCTTTGAGATGATGTTACGAGGAGAAGAAGCCATTGCTAAAGAAGATGAGGGGAAAGCTTTATATCACAACAGCCAGAGGTGCGTGATCCAATTAAGTACTATCTGCTTTAACCTTCCCCCGCATGATTCTAGTCTAGAATGCCATAGATTGTACGGATACGGTACGGTAATCTTGACTGTATAGAGCCAAAATTGGCGTAAGCGTAAGCGCTGAGACACGAATGCTCCGAGATGCCGAGATATCACCATTTCTCACTGTGTAACACTGAGCGAGAGGAGGTTACCATGGCGTTTTGCGGGGAAGATTCAAGCCGGGGGGTTGGCTACCGACGGTCATCGGAAGCCGACCCCGTCCCCGTGCCCACTTCGCCCATGGATGTCAAACTCCGTTGTACGCAACGGCAGTGAGATATTACTGATAAGATTATTGAAGAATATTTTCTGTATCTGGAAAGCCAAATGAGAGCCTTTGCCGAGTAATAGGCGTTTTGGTGAGACTATGACTTTCGTCTAGAACATACTGTGGCACTACGACATAACTGATACTCGGTACCTCTGCCGGACACACCGGGCTCTATCGAGGAGGGATAAGCAACATACACACTACACAATGATAGGATAGAAACACAATAACCCCTCCTAAACGTCGTAATCTGAAGCTGAGCGTTGTTACCCCGTATTTTCCTTTTTTCCTCACTCTTATTCATCATCTGATCGGGAAAGTTATAACTGTCCCGGCAGTCAATGCTGGAAATCCCGGAACATGATCCGATGGCGTATCACGCTCGTCCGCCCGTTAATGAGGGGATTTGGCACGACGGCCAATGAACAATCAACGATAATGCTAACGAAAACCGATCAATTGACAGCTGATACACGGCATAACTAACGGACCCTTGAAATTCTAAAAGCCGGTCTAGGAATTGCGTGACGCCAAGCGTGAGGGGTCTCTCGCCAGACATGGACCGTTCCGGAAATATTTAGACCGTTAAGAAGAACAGTTTCCGTTACCGGGACGAGTGCGGCGTGGCAACCGCTTGTATTCTAACGCCGAAATAGAGGTACAATGTATGATTGGTCTTCGGAAAGATAGGCTTGCATATTCCGGCTTGTTCATGCGATATCGTTGTTGTAACGCGGGGAAACATGCCGATGTTGGTGCGCGCAAGATACCACGGCTAGTAGATATTATGAAGGACTGGTCCCCTTCGGTACTTTAGCTGAGAGAATGCATTTTACTACACAAATCACATACTTGCAGGAACTTTGTCTTCCCTTCCCATTGGCAAGGCCATAATAACGAATCATGTCAGGTAAATGTCGAAACGTGACCACTTGGAAGGGCGTGATTCCAAAGCAGGGTGGCCTATCAAGCAATTTAACGGACCCCAAAAGTGACCCCGACAACCACATCACCCAGACTTTACAAGAACCTGTTCTTGAACCAACGATACCAGATCAATTAGAAAGCTCAACAAGAATTACCTGAATATTTTAAATCTGCAATAATGTCATGTCCAGCGCGCATTTACCCGCTACGCAAGCCCAAGAACCACCGGCTTCCAATTCCCCGATGGCATCTAGCCCTCCCAGATAATGTCACCCACGTATGCACGGCTTATATCGGAATTCAGACACATTCAGACAATGAAGGAGCTGAACACGCTCGAAATGAAGCTATTGCTGCAGTTCAAGCATGGCTAGACGGAGATTGCGGACCTTCAGCGCATGAGATGTTCACTGTAATTGACGGAAGTGATACACAAGAAACAACTATGTGGGTTTGCTATTGGTTGGATACAGAGAGATATAAGAAGAGTCTTGAGGAACTCGCGCTCAACTCTGTTTATTCTCAACTACCCGACTCAGACCGTGCCTCTATCGGTATATGGCGAGAGACCTTTATCACAGAGTTTCCCAGGCTGGAAACAAATTACTCTGGTCTCGACTATCTCCCAGGCCTTGCGAGACTTCCCGGGGCAAGCTTCCCAGAGCATACCATATCTGCCTATTGGGGCGCTGCAAGAGATAGAATCCCATCCTCTGCCTATGATCTCTTCCCTCCTTCAGAAGACACTACTGCACCAACGACAGCTCCTCAAGGACTCGGCCAGTATCTCGTTGGAACTAACGCGGAAAATCTGGCTCATATCCGCTCGGGTCAGTTCTGGGAAAATTGCAGCCAACAAGAAGCCGATTCGTACGACCAAAAGCTCGAACCCACACTGCGATCTGGTCTTGAATACCTATGGGAGAATTCCCCAGAAACAGGTGCTCTCGGGCTGCGGTATCTCAGAAATCAAGATCCCTCAGCAGCCTCAAGCAGTCGTCCACGAAAGGAGACATGCGGTGCTGGATTCTTCACCAGTCTAGAGGCGCTGGAAACTTGGGCAAAGAGCCATCGCTCTCATCTTGCTATTTATCGCGGTGCACTCACTCATTACAAGACATTTGGAGATGATAGAAAGTTTAGAACGTGGCATGAAGTTTCAGTTTTGAGGGCGGGCGAGGCTAGATTTGAGTATTTGAATTGCGTGCCTAAGACAGGCGTGATTCAGAGTATTCCACTTAGTGCAGAGGGTATCGAGTGAGTATCTCAAAGTTGTCTCTAGTTAGAAATCCTTTGCGCCTGAGAGAGCTACTCATGAATATGGTTTAAACACTTGACATCCAGGCCTATCAAATAAGAACAAATCCAATTGTGCAAATTCTCGTGTTAGCATTATCACTATTATGAATAGATATCTCAACTATGCAATTCTCCCTGTCTTACCCTTTCACATTTTCTCCTCTAGGAACTGCATCCTTGACCCATTGCTCAAACGTAGTTGGCTCCAACTGAGACTTCAACCAGGCTAGATCCGCACCATAACCTCTCTCGCCAATGAAACCAAACATGGTACTTAAGTCCTTGACCATCCAAATGATAAACCGAGCCAAGAAGCCATAAGTAACAGGGACGCCCTTTCCAGTGTGCTGGATAAAGATGTCGTCGATGTCTTTGAAACTGAGCTCATCACTGGCAATTGTGAGAGCCTGGTTCCGAATACCGGTTCTGTCAGGACGAACAAGAGCCTCGACAGCCCATCTACCAATGTCTTTGGTAACAGTGACTTGCAATCTTTTCCCTCCCATATTCTCCCTCCAACCCGTCATGCAAAGCTGACCTGGGAATCCCCACCAAGCGTTGTCAGCGAACCATGTCGGACGGAGGTTCGTGTATTCCATCTTTTGATTAGAGCAGACACTTTGAAGATGCTTCTCGATAATGAACTTGTCTGAGAACGTCTTGCAGTAGGAAGGGTCCTTATCGCTGAGCTCGCGACCACCGCGGTCAACGGAGGAGTAGACGAAATAAGGAATGCCGTTGCGGGCAGCAGCGTCAATGAGTCTTTTCGCGTCGCTTACTTCTGTCGGACCATGAGCTTGAGCGAGGAAGATTCCAGTCTTCGGAATGATGGCCTTGTCTAGCTGTTGAAGGATTGCTTCGGAATCGTTCAAGTCGCCGGCCACAATGTTGATGTTACCGTATCTCTCGCGAAGTTTAACAGCACCCGGGCCAGAGGCTTGACGAGTGATTGCGTAGATTTGCTCCGGTTTGATTTTGATGGTAGGATGTGTAAGGAGGGCATCGACAACAGCACCGCCTTGACGACCGGTGGCCCCGGCAATGAGGAAGTATTCAATGGTTGACATGATGCTTCAAGGGTTGATTCTTGATCTTCAATGAGAAAGTGAAAACATTGGTGATGAGTGTTTATTATATAGTTCCTGTTACATATTGGTATTCTATTGTACGGTTCGAGTTGCTGTGTACTTTGGTGTAAGTCATACCCAATAACACCCATAACGTTAGATTACATCAGTTGCCAAATTCGGAATACCAGAGGCTCAATTAGTAAGACGAATCCTACTTTTATGACTACCTATCACAAAGACATAAGCTCAATTACTCTATGGCCGTAAAGGGCTCCCGCGCGGTAATCAAGATGAGCTTACTAGAGTGGGGTTGCCGCGCGCGTTCACCCTTTGGCTTGAGACCAAAAGACTTTGACCCTAACAAGTGGCCGTGATTCGACGGTCACTACTTAGTTAAGACATGAGTATTTGATATTGTACTGGCTGGAGTCTCCCGCGGTTCAGATCCGTAACTACAAGTCTACCAGCAGCTTGTCAAGCCATGTTAGGTCCAAGATAGTTACCGCGCGCCAGCATTGATGCTTATTTCTTACCCTGAGATTAAAGCCGAATCATTATGATTGGTCTGGCTAATTTCACAATTGCTCCATTTCTAATCACCGCGCGCGGCACATATGAGACTTTTCAGAGCTAGGTTTTACTCAGTAAGGTAGGGATGGAATTTGCTCTTTGTAATTCTCAAAGTGATCGAACTTGGTGCATTTAATGTACCAGTAAGACGAGGAATCCATCGCCTAGTCAAACTTCTTGCTTCTTTCATTTCTCTACATTGTGCGTCACGTCCAATCTGTTTTAAGGGCTGAGGCTCCCAACTTTCAGTAACGGTTTAGTGCATTACTACCTAGTCCTGGCAACAAAGGAAAGCAGTTGACCATAGGTAAGCCAAATCTGACTCCACTACCCTAATAAAGAAAGGGCTTCTAGGTACGTGAGGCATAATTCTGTGTCTCGGCGGTGTTCGAGTTCAGGGTACTTAGCAACCATTAAATCCAGGATATACTCAATGAGGCAAAGCGAATACATGACTTGGCCTTGTTCGAGATCCGGGCTGGACTTCGACTCGCCAGCAATCAAGTCCAGGATATGGTCAAAGAGGCTATAAAGCGAAAGCATCATGGTATCAAACAGTCGGCTCAACCAAATAACCTGTCTGCTCTTTCCTGGGACGAACTTGACCACACAAGCGTCATACTTGAGAGAAGCGTTCTCATCCTGACCTTGTTTGCGACAAAATATACCAATTCCTGTCTCAAATTCAGGGAATATCCATTCCAGATGTGCTAAATAGTTAGCTATAGGGTATAATTTCAAAGGTACAAGACAACTTACAAAGAGCCACATGGAGCGCATTCTGAAGACCATAGAATTCGGGATCCTCGCTTGTATATGTACTGGTACTCGGGCGCCCCAAAGGGCACAAGCGAGAGATAACTCCGATAGTACTAGAATCACACCATGCATCGAAGGTAATCTTTCGGCCTGAGATAGGCAACATCGTGCGTGCTTGCACCATCGTGTGTGCGGGTGGGTAAGTGAATGGTTTGAGATGATTAAGAATTTGGATGACTGGTATTGAAGAAAGAGATGGCCTTTTATATTGAGAGAATTGTTATTGTCTATACAAGGTTCAGCATTACCTGCATAAGGTTGGGTGGGTATGTATCTCCTCAATGCGCAGCTCAAATGTACTTTAAAGTTGAAAGAGGGAAAACTGTTTTTAAAGGTACCGAGCATGATAACTTACTATATAAAGAAAACCCGTGTCTTCTAGATGTATGAACTCGATCTATCTGAAAGACACATTGGCTCAGGTGTCTATTTATATCACCTAGTCGAATTATTTTGCTTGCTCTCTGATGTCTCTGTATCCTGTGTCGCATTCAGCCCTACATAAGCGTAGACTCTCTTAATATCCAGTCAACACTTGATGTAATATCGGCGGATGCTAACGTGTCGCAAATAAGAGTAAGGTTTAGGCATAAGCTGAATTCAAGCTTATTGCTGCAAAGGTTGTGTCCTCGAAGCGCGAGGGTTGATTTCCGGTAACTCTTCGTACTTCGCTGCCATAATCACCATGGTTTCAAAATAGAGAGCATAAAGTGAGTCCTTGGCATGCAAAGTGTTGACACGTACTCTGCTGTTGTTTTAAACTCTGATGAAAGGTTATTATAGCGTGTCGCATTAATCACAATACTTCTTGCCGCGTCAGAGAAAACTGTAATCTTCTTGACTGCTTTGATATTGACTTGAAAGATAAATTATCTTCAGCTGAAATGTTAGCAAGACAGTCGCTCCTCATGGAGCATCGCCTCGCAGGTTCAGACTGCGCTAAGGAAGATGATAATGGCTGTCGCATGTGATATCACTGGTGGCATATATGAAGGATATGGACGGTACGCCAAGAGCAACCCACAGAAAGAGAGGATATTCTATTATCACACTTCAACATGAACCATGGATGTTCAGTTTCAAAGGTTCGTGCGATTATCGATCTTGAGTAGTAGATGGAATTAATGGATTGGTGACATAGCCCAAAGACAAGTAATGATTTGTTGTCTATAGCAGCATAGTTACTTGGTACTTTCTCGGCATCCCTCTAGAGAATGAGCCAGGGTCAACTTGTACTGCAACTTCTCCTGCTTAAGCGCTTTCTACATCCTCGAACGAAAGGCGTTCAGATAGTTGTCTCATAGTTTTTCCCAAAACATCATCAAGAACGTCCCAGATATATAAATACCTCCCTCCCCGTAGCAAAACTTGAACTTGTCCGCTAAGTAGTACCTTTACAACCTGAGCTTGATATTGGGAGTTGTCATATTGGCATATGACTACATGGACTGACTCGTTGGGATAGAGAACTTTCAGGTTTGCTACAATTAAAGTTAAAACATGCCCCAATGTTTCTCTTCCAAGAGATACTCACATTCAATAATTTGCTCCACCCTTACAGTCGTGCAGACCTCTTCGTTAACGAAAAGCATCTTGAGTTTCGTAAGTCCCAGTCAGGTAGACGCTAAGGTGGCTTTGAGTAGGCCTAGAAGTGGTAAGAATGGACAAGAATGAGGTGACGGGTCCTAGGATGCAGCCGGACAGGAGCGATGTGCAACTTATATACAACTCTGGTAAATATTACCTCCATTGCTTTCTTTATCGTGTTTGGCAAAAGCTCCAATAGGAACAAAGGTAATAAAGGGATTGGCTTTGACAGTCAAGTTTGACCGACAACACATGACAACGTTTTGTCCTATTTCAAATATTGTGAATACAAACATGCACCAAAGAATCATCTTCTGTCTTTGCTTTCCTAAAAATCTGTTAACACGGGTTTGATTATCCAAAGCCTTTTTGAAAAACTTGATAAGTAAGGAATCAGGACTTTGTCTCGAACAGTTGCTTCATCGGCACCTCTCGACTAGGAAGGCACAGCGAGATGTTAGAGATACTAGACCTAGCGGCAAAGAAGATATTGATCCGTGAGTGCAGGAGATCTTTCTGTCCAAGCAAGGGCCGTGAAAGGCTATGAAGCAGCTGCAAATAAATGAAGTCGGATTTCAATCATGCATGATAAAGTAGGGCGATACTTTTACTTCCTGAGATAGGCTGTTTCGGCTTTCGCAATAAAGTACAGGATGCAAAAACAACACCTTCTGCTCCAATTTTTCATTTAAACAAAAAGGTCACTGATTGACTCCGTTTGGTACGGTTCATCTCCAACAGCCTGACTGTCTGTGTCTGAGCAATTGCCTTGGTTTCAGAAACAACTAAATTTCGGGCAGGAAGCACAATACTTAATATTGCAAAGACTCGCGAATGATGCTTATCTATTGAAATCAATTATTAAGCTGCAGTGTTGATGAGTTCATCGTATGAGTCTCGGTTACTAATCCCGTCTCATTTCCATATAAATGGGGGTCACAATGTGAAATCCACCACCGCCGTGATTTCGGCGGAGCTTGATCGGGCACTGACTTACAAAGCGTCAACTCTTATGATTTGCAACATATCAACAATTTGTCATACGGCGGTGGCTTCAACTGGTTTTATATGTTTAAGTAATTATATATAGTCTTCAATTCAATTCCTAATACACTATCAACACCTTTCAACTCTCAACTCTTTACTCATCCTCAATAATTTATTCCACCAATCACCATTATCCATCATGAACGTTATCATTGCCGGCGCAACTGGAGAGACGGGCTTGTCCATCGTCCATGGACTCTTGGACTCTACCACTGACTTTGTATGTTTATCACCTCATCTGCTCTGACGCCTCTCATACTCATGCCTTCATAGAATGTAACCGCAATTGTGCGACCCTCATCTGTCACCAAACCTGAGGTCGAATATATCAAGAGCAAGGGTGTTTCCATCGTTTCTCTTGAGCTTGAAGATAATCACCATGAGCTTGTAAAAGTCCTTTCCGGCCAAGATGTTGTCATCAGCGGTCTCGTGCCTTGGACCCTGGGGCCGGAGCTTGCTTTGATAAACGCTGCCAAGGAAGCTGGAGTAAAGCGATACGTCCCAAGCGCTTTTGGTCCCAGCTCTCCTCCTTCAGGCGTCATGTATCTCAGGGAACTCGTAAGTGCAGTCTCGAAGTATTCATGCCCTCCACGTGTCTAATACATCACCAGAAAGAGGATCTCATCAACCACATGAAGAAGCTTTATCTACCTTACACCATCATCGACGTTGGTCTGTGGTACCAAGGCACCCTTCCGAATCTTCCTTCTGGCAAGATTGATTATGCCGTCACGTTTCCAGCCACGACTATTGCCGAAGATGGCTCTCACGCCTCTAGCATCACAGACCTGAGAGATGTTGGACGTTACGTGGCCAGAATCATCACTGACGAGCGTACTTTAAACAAATCTGTCTTTGCGTACAATGAAGTATGGACTCAGGAGATGATCTTCAGTCATCTGGAGAGGGTCAGCGGTGAGAAGCTTGAGCGTAACTTTGTAAGTTTATTACTCGAAATGGCATCTAGGCAGAATGGCTTACAGAAGAACAGGTCTCAACTGAGGAGCTTGAAGCTAAGATTGCTGCAGCTCAGGCCAAATACGATCAAGGTGACAAATCTATTCCTGACTTGATTGGGTTGGCGGCTGTTCAATACCTGAGCTGTGAATGGTTCCGTCAAGACAATCTCCCCGAGCATGCCAAGTACCTGGGCTATCTCAGCAGCAAGGACCTCTATCCAGACTTTGAGCCAACCAAGTATGTGGACTACGTGGACGAGGTGCTCGCAGGCAAGGGCAAAGCTATCTATGCCAATCGTGGGTAGGAGGTAGTAGTAAAGTGAGGTGTGGCTTTCAGCTGAAGGAGAGTCAGACTATACACCACACAAATAGACAGTTTCGTCCTAGATTCGCATTGGTTTAGCATTATTTGTTTTTATACAGATTCCTGCTTATAACGTGCTGTAATTGTAATTCATCTTATATCGAAACAGAAGAAGAGAGATAATGAAACAGCTGACATAATCGCCGAGTAGCATTCCAGAGGTATCGAATGGGAGAATCATGACCTTCTAAGTTCAATCAAACCTTTGATAAAGTACTGTGGCAAACTGGCTCATCTGCGTCGCCAAGGCCATGATGAGCGAGGTCAATACTAACAGCAACGAGTGGCGCTACTACTTGCATCTCTACATGGCGGGTCTAGAGGATCTGTGGTCTCGTTTCGCCTTTTTGGCTCTATTGCAAAAGCTATATTGGGCATCGCCCTAGAGAGTGGCGCTCTAAAGGCTATAGAATTTCTCAGTTGAGGTACGCCGTGCACTCAATCTCAACATCAGTTCCCAAAGGCAACTGAAACACAGCTACACAAGTTCTAGCCTGGCAAATCGTTAGTTCTGCAGGCAAATAGACACTTGAAAGAGATGATGTATTCACTTACTGGCTTAGGATCCCAGGTAAAGAACTCATCATACGCCTCGTTCACAAGGGCAAAGTTCTCCATGTTTGTAATGTAGATGTTCATCTTAACGATGTTTCTCAAACTGCTACCCGACTCTTTGAGGATGTTTTCGAGGTTCTTAATCGCTTGTCGCTGCAACGCCGCCACACTTAGTTTTGGTTCTCTTGTACCACATAACGTGAATTTAACACGAGAAAGCAACGGAGTACCTCATACTCCGAGAGTATCGAGTTTTACTTACTGTTCTATCTTTTACAGTTCCATTTACCAGCTCAAAATTGGTACCGGGAATTGCTCCAATGTTACCTGAGCAGTAGACCATCCCATTGAACTTGACGGCTTGGGAGAATTGGGGCAACGGGGCCGGAGCGGACTCGGTGGACACAGCTTCTATCTGAGGGGCCATGATGCTGAGTTTGAGCAAAAATAATGGTTATTTATTGATATGTTAGATGTTGATGGTTGTGTCACGTCAGCACAAGAACCACCAGGTGCGGGGTGGGCATATATCGTCTATCGGTGCTTAGATTTATCTCCGACGAACCACGTCTAAGCCGCGGACAGGCACACGGTCTCTTGCTAAATTTCACATTAGCTTAGACCAAGGCCTATAAACTTCTATAACATTTTATTAGTTAAGACTAAGGTACTCTTTAAAGAAATACAAGTTTCTAAATTTTTATTAAACGTTTGTATTAGCTTAGACTAAGTTGGTCGTCAATCCCGTCGTCGTTATCATGAAAGATGTCATACTCAAGCGATAACCAGCCCATGTCCCAGAATTCCGCCACGTCCTCATATCGGAAGTCGTGTGGCCTGCTTGGACGAACTAGACTCTCGTGTAGATACGTCTGGGCCATCCTCATCCATCGACGTTCTGATCCGGTCGCACACCCTGGGCTATCACACCACAGCACATGCTTTGTGCTCTCGCCCAGAAGCGGGTTCCTCTTCAGTCTCGGATCACAATCGTTGTCTGTGTTGTATCGAAGGTTGAAAAGCCAGCCGGGACTGAGGAAGCTCGGGAACGACCAGTCTCCGGTCACTTGAATGACAACACTGCTGCCGCAAGGGACTATGGAGGTCGGTTTACGCCTCAGGTTGTATTCCGCTTTGCATGTCCGACAACTGAAAGTATGCGCATTGCACGAAAAGCCCTGATGATAACTCTCAGAGGTCGATGGCAGCCCCGATGAGGGAAAACACTGGCACTCCTCCGAGCGCAAGCAGCCTAGAAGCTCTTCCATCTGCGAACATAAGTGGCCGCAAAAGACTTGTTGGTTTTCGAATAGAGTACGGCAGACGCCTTCCAGGTCTGTGCGAAGCTTTTGAAAGCTGATGTGGGACTTGTGATTCAGAAATAGGAGCTCAGCTTCCTTGGAGAAGTCGAGCTCTAATCCTGATCTTTGATAACCACGTACTTCCGCTTGAGGGAAGTAACTTCGATGCCAATTGACTTTGCCTGGGTCCGAAAGTTGTGGTGGAACATGACTCTTGTGTTTACACATGATTTCATCGTTTTTGCCAATGTTCACCAACGTCACCATGTCCGGCCCAGCGATCGATTGATGGGAACATAGGCTGAAACTCCCCGTGCGTCCCAAGCATTGCGGATACCTTTCTGATGGTTGGTCGGGGGAGAAAAAGAGCCGGGGATGATCTTGTTTGCATCCAGAGCAATAGTTTGGCTGATACAGCATCTTCATCTTCCATTGGAGAAGGCCTGATTCGCGCAAGGCACAGCAACCATCGCAGTGAGACTTGCGAGCGAGTATGTCTCGGATTTTCTGTCGTTGCTTGTGGCCGGCTTTGGTGATGCAGTAGCTTTCCGTTCCAGGTTCACGGAACTCGAGGTTGAAGACTTTGAACACTTGATCCTTGGAAAGGTGACGAAAGGTCTGGCATGTCTGTTGAAGCAGATAGAGAGCGCCGTGTGGAAGGCACCGCATTATCTCGAGCAGTATTTCCCGTGGAAGTTTTTCCAGAATTAGCGCCACATGTTGATCTTGTTTGCTGGGGATGAAGTCGTGTGCGGCTATCAAGCGGAATTCGTCGGGATTATCATCGAGGGCGGTCTCTTGGACATGACCTGTCTCTTGGTGGTTGACTATCTCCTGGGAATCGACTCTTTCCACCGCGTCAAAATAGTCTTCTTCGCCATCAGAGTCTTCAGCTTCTTGGTTAGCTGATCGTGCGGGCATTGTCGAAATTGTGGTTTTTTGGAACAGGACCCGAGGCCAAACTGAATAATGATTTAAACATCCCACGCAAGCGCGAAGGTTTCTTGCGTGAGAGCCACAGCTCGAGCAGTCAGGTTCGGTCAGGAGAACGGATGGTTTTGTGTTTGAATGAGAAGTTAACAGGCATTTTATATGGCCAAGTATTATACTTGGTATGTGGGTTTACTGCAGGCAGCGGACAGTTTACCTTTTTTACTGAATCTTGTTGGTTTGAAAACTCTCAATTTAGGATCTATCAAGGCATATACCCAAGTTACATCATCAGATAAGATATTCAGTCGGGGGGCCCTATTCTTTCAGGACCGCGTGAATGGTTAAGTTCACGAAGTATAATCGATTTCTTCAACTTCCAATGGCTGCGTACCCAATCAAAGACTGAACATAACATCGAGATAGTAGAGTCTAATCTGTCACGCCTGCGCTGCACGTGGTTGGCGCACATGGCAGACGCAATGCTTGGCCTTAACTATGGTACTAAGGTTGGCTACACCTAAGCTTTACACCATATGTAGGGTAGGAGTATGCAAGAGACGTAACCTATTGCTTGAGCGACAACAACAGTAGGTAATCTTCCGGAGAGCAGATAAATCTAAACAGTCATACTACGCACACAATGCCACCTGATTAACCACAGTCTGGGAAGCTAATGCCTCCTTGTTGTTTGTAAGTACCATCAATTTACAAGTATGTTTAAATTCCAGGCATGATATCTTTGCGTCATTTCAATCTAAACTACGACAGGACTCCTCCGAGACTCAATCTCGAAAGGGCAGGTTAATCAAAGTGCTCAGATATGAGCGAGACATGGCCTGGACTAGATCAAACAATGGTTTCTGGGAGGCGGCGCCACCCGCTTCGCCGTTGATTGGATGACCAGTCGGCGTTGATTTAGGCCGCGGCTCGTGTAAGACGGACAATTAAACCGAACATTCGTGGCTGGAACAAGTGTCATTCATAACAATCGGCGCCTTCAGCCTTTGTTTCAGCCAAATATTAGCACCTATTGATCAGGTCTCAGCCATTCCTGGAAATGTCGCCAGGAAACCTATGATGAAACGTCGGGCGAGTTTACAGAAGGTGTCGGTAAAAGACGTTGTGATGACCGAGGTCTGGCTATACGATGTCTTAATTTCGCGTATCAGCAATTTCGGCCACCAGTCCGGACCAGTTCATGGAGAGGCACAGGCATTTATTTACAGCATGCCTTTAAAATGCCTATATTTAGGTCTATCTTAGCTCACGGGATATCCGACGCGATGGCTTTAGCATGGACGATCCTTTGTTATCATTCCATGGTGATTGATTAGAGAATGTAGGATGCAAATCTCAATTGTAAAGCGATAGGGGAATAGGGTAAATACGCAAGAAAGTAAACAACGCCTCAACTCGGCTTTGACAAATGGGAACCGTCATGATCTGAGGACCTCGGCTGCTGCAACACGCCACCAAAAGCACTTTAATATTGCGGCTGACAAAGTCTTAGACTTAGGAGATTATCTTGTCTTGAATGAGCTTATCAGGCCTCTAGAATGACTGGAGATATCACAGACACGCAGAAAGGTGAGGTAAAGGACGGTGTAAACTTAGTTGACAAAAAAAGCATAAATGCAATTTCCTATTACGAACGAGAACGGATGAACTGACTCTGGGGTGATGATTTGCTCGGGCCAGCAGAGCAGATAACAATAATAGAGTCATAGACGATGAGAAGCGTGGTTGACCAGGTTGCTTAACCCCTGCCCCTTGCCCCTTGCATTCGATACTTTACTACTTTAGGTATCTATTTTAGTGCAATTATTGGTCGAAGCTTAAAAACATGCCTGTGTGATAAGCTATTTACCTCTGTACCGGGCCGGCCGACATTGTGACAGAGACAAGGAGAGTCAAGCAAAACAAGGCAAAGACGAGACCATACCAAACAAGACAAACAAAGGATGAATTGACTCGTCTGCATACGCCAATGAACCCATCACTGCATGTACTAAAAAGCTCACAACCAATCCCATTCGTCCAGCGTCTCCTTTTGCTGTGTGACGGCCTGTGCATGGGCGCATTAGCCTGCTGCTGACTGCAGGGGCCGTTGAAGGCCATTGGACGCTGAGGACCGAGTTCCGAGCTAAGAAAAAGCCAAAAAAACGTGTAAAAATCCTGCTTGGGGCGGTTGATTCCCCGGAATACAAGCTTGACTCTTTTTGACTGTGGACCTAGCGCAGGTACCCATTTTACGGCTAACTCGGAATCGACTTTTCAGCCAACCAGCGAATTAACAACAGGATCTTTGGAGGTCTATCCTCGATTCTCTCTACTGTAACCCATTGAGTTTATACCAGTACAGCTCATCTGTTGTCAATGTTACCCAATCTGTGACAGAAACAAAAGACCCTGCGTCCAGTGCCATCCCTTCTCCAATCATCCCCCAATCAGCCCAGTGCATCTCTTGTCAACCCCGGACAGTTTCTTATCATGAGGTTTGCTGTAACCGCTCTAGACCCAAAGATCCGAATCTGTCATAAATCCCTCCCCTGGACCTCGTATTGTAAGACTAGCTGGGCTAGATCCCTGCTCTGCAGCTGCAAGCCCGCCCTTCAGCCCAACGACTCTAGTGCAAATGCAAGGTACCAGAGTCAAATCACCCCAGTAAGATCTAGACGACACGCTTTAATGATATCATGATTGGGCAAGCTACGGCGCAAAGTGGGAAAATTGCCTCGTCTAGCCAATCCCCACACACCCACTCACATAGCTGACTACAGAGTGCAGCCATCGTGATGGGTTGCCAGGTTAGGTAGGCAGTTGCCCGTAGGTAAACTTTGAACCTGTGTCAGTCAGCCCAGTTCAGCTTGAGCGTCTTGAGAAATCCCATCATAAATACCCTCAGTATCTTCCACCTTTTCCCTTCACTTCTCTTCTCTCATCAACAACTACACTCGCTACAGTCGTTACTACCACTCGCTTCCAAAGCTTGCTCTTCTGCACTTCACTCGTTTACAAGTCCAGTCAAAGACACAAACCAAACCAAACACAAACACCTCCAGTCAAAATGGTTTTCATCAACAAGATCGCCGCCGCTGGCCTCCTCATCGGAGCTGCCTCTGCCAACCCCTACCCCGCCTACGGCAACGGTACTCACTACACCACTGAGGTTGTCACCGCCATCACCACCTACTGCCCTGGTGCCACTACCCTCACCTACGGTGACAAGACCTACACTGTCACCAAGGAGACCACTCTGACCATCACCGACTGCCCCTGCACCATCAGCAAGCCCGTTGCCAAGCCCACAAAGCCTGTCCTCCCTCCCGTGGTCTACACTACCAACGTCTACACCACCACCACCACCTACTGCCCTGAGCCTACTCATGTCACCTTCGGTAACAAGACCTACACCGTCACTGAGCCCACTACCCTCACCCTCACCGGTCCTTGCCCCGTTACCAAGACCAAGCCCGCCGAGTACCCTCAGCCCACTCCCGGCAAGCCTGGCAAGCCCGGTAAGCCCGGCCACCCCGAGGCTCCTCACAACACTGCTCCCGGCCAGCCTGGTAAGCCCGGCCAGCCTGAGGTTCCCCAGACCACCGGCCCCGTCCCCGCCAACCCTACCGGTACCTACCCTGCTCCCGAGGGAACTGAGCCCGCTGTTGTCACCGCTGCTGCCGGTCGCATTGCCCCTGCTGGCATTCTCGCCCTTGTCGGAGCTCTTGCTCTCTTCTAAACATGACCCGTAATATATCTCTGAGTCTTACGAGTTTGACGAGAAAAAAAGCGTTGGGTCCTTTAATGGTATAATTTCTACATGATGAACTAAATCACGGACGGAAGCGTTGGGTATATAATTCATTTCGATAAATATTTTATCTTGCACATAGATCTCGAGATAGAGGTGCATAGATCCTTAATACAATAAAGTTCATCTACATAATAAGTTTTTGTTTGAATGTGACTGTAAACATGAAGTCCTAGACTGTCCTACACGATTGTAATGGAATGATACACTAATAACATGAAATGAATGTTCCCCGCAGCTTCGCTCAAAAAAAGCTGACCAATAGTCAGATGATGTCAATTGCCTCACCGTCCTTGTCTACCCATACTGTTACAACTACCGGTACTCATCCCAGTCATTCTCCGCCACACAAGCCCAGCAGCTTAAGATGCGACTGTTAAATGTCGCATCACTGAACCTCGAAGAATTTAATGGTCGTCATATCCCTCCGTACGCAATCCTCAGTCATACATGGGGCGAAGGCGAGGTTCTCTTCACCGACATTGGAACACCCACTGCTGCATCTAAACAAGGCTACCCTAAGGTCACTGGCTGTTGTACAAAAGCAGCTGAAGATGGCTTCGAATGGGTGTGGATCGACACGTGCTGTATCGATAAGTCTAGCAGTTCCGAGCTCTCTGAAGCTATCAACTCCATGTACAAGTGGTATCAGAGAGCAACCGTCTGCTACGCCTATCTACAAGACGTGACGACCAAAGACCAGACTTCAGAAGTATTCCACATTACCGACTTCTGCAAAAGTCGATGGTTCACAAGAGGTTGGACACTCCAAGAGCTAATCGCACCCCAAATTGTTGAGCTGTGTTCTAAAGAGTGGACTATGATCGGTACCAAGAGAAGCCTCGCCTCGAGCATAGAAAGCGTTACTGGAATCCCCATCTCCGTACTACGTGGCGCAGATCCATTCATATACAATGTCGCTGAGCGAATGTCGTGGGCTTCGGCAAGAGTCACCACCAGAGAAGAGGACCTGGCGTATTGCTTATTGGGTTTGTTCCACGTCAACATGCCACTCCTCTATGGCGAGGGACCCAAGTCTTTTCTTCGGCTTCAGGAACAGATTCTCAGGCAGGAAGAGGACTATAGCATCTTTGCGTGGACCCTGCAACAGGAGATTGACCCCTCGAATCGGTTCATGCAATCCATGTACGCGACTGGGTTTCTCGCTTGGTCACCCTCTCAGTTTTGCAAAACTGCCCCCAAGGAATCTCGGCCTCCATTCCGAATACGAAGACAAGATCTGTTGGCAGGAGTTACACCTGCTGGACTTTCTGACGAGCAAGCTTCTCCCTCTATAAGCAGTCAAGATCAAAAGGGTGACGAATTGGTATACCGACTCCTCCATGAGAAAGACTACAGTCATATGTTTCGAAGTTTCGATAGTATTTTTGCCATAAAAGTTGCCCCGAGCCCTCCAGAGCTCACTAGCCGTGGACTACGCATCAGTCTTCCTATCATGCGCCCCCAGGATCCTGCTCTACCTACCATCGCCTGGATATTCTATGAGATACAAGACTGTCTTGTATGTGTCTTCCTTGAACCTGACCGCGAACGGTCAACCGATGTCCACTGCAGAACATCACCGACTTGGCTCATTGGCGTGCACAAATCACTTCTATCACATTTTGTACCAACAGAGCTCTTTATACATCCGGGTGGTTATTTCAGAAATAACAACATCTTCAATACGACTCCACCAACGTCAACACTATTCTCTTCGAAACGAATTCGAGTGTTGGTAGAAGCACAGTCAACCGAGACCCACGCCCTGGATGTTGTCCTGGCATATCCTAGCGACGAGTGGATGAAGCTCGAAACCCAGATACACGAGTATTCGTTCAAAGCTCTATGGGTCCGTTGCAGCCATGGCCCGCAGTCTTCGCTTTTCAGGATTGATTTTATAATATCGAGCGACACAGCTTCATGCGCCGTACGAGAGTTGCCTGACTCACAGTCCAGCAACGAGATAGACGAGGCTCGTAAGAAGTCTCTTTTTCGAGCGTGTATGCAGTACAAGAAATCGTTTCTCGCACATACAGATCGTGCGGTGAAACGATCAGTACGAATACCTGAGACTGTCCTGTCATCTGCTTTGCACAGGTGGCCGAGTGATGACCAAGATCTTTTGATTTATAGGCTTCGTGTTGATACTTGGGATTTGGCAAACTGCCCGAGCTGGGTTCAGTTGAGCTTGTTGCAGGAGAATAAAGAGGTGGATGGGACAGAAGTTGAGGATGTGAAAAGTCCATAGCGTGATGATGAGATGTAGTGCTGCATCCATACATACCTACACATCATCAGAAGTATGCATTGGAACGACATCAACAAGTCAAGACATGTTTCTTTGTATTTTCTTCTCCGTCTTATTCCCCGTGGTGCATTGATTTGCAGCTGTCGTCACCTGCAATTTAATTCTGACTGTGGTGTCATAACGACTAAGCAAGCTGTGCGGGATAGCCTCTATCCCACTCCCTTTCCGACCCGCGCGCGCCGGCAGTTGCCTGAGAATATGATTGGATAGGCCGTAAATAACGGATCATGTAATATATTTGCGACTTTGCGAAATCGGCTTTATTCTAAACTCCCTTGTAAACTCAATTATTAACCTGATTGCAAACGTAACCGGAGCCGCCGATATCACCCTTACGTAGGTAGTAGCACTAGTATATAATCAATCAATTTTCGCATTTACACCATGGTTTCCGACATCTGATAACCCTTCACCTTTCATTCCTATCGAGATTGATCGGCTTAGGAGTGATACGACCAGCACTCTTGACTTCACTTACTTCATCAATACCTTTTTACATCCGTCATCATGCTCGGCTCTTTGCTGGCCACAGCTTACCTGGTCAGCTCTGTTCTGGCTTACGATCAAGTCCTTGGGTTCAACAGCAAGGTCGAAAGAGAAAACAGAACCCTTGACGAGATCTACAAAGCAGCTTTGAAAGAGGGCGACACCGTTACTCTCTGGCATGGCGGAGACGCAGTAAACCAGCAAGCTGGGCTGAAGCAAGCTTTCGAGAAACGTTTCCCTGGCATTAAGCTTAATGTCACTGTCGATCTATCCAAGTATCACGATGTTAGACTGGACCAGCAGCTCGCCGCTGGTGGGAAGTCAGTGTATGTGGATAGTGTCATCCTGCAGACCTTGAATGACTATGCCCGTTGGTCTCATGAGGGCGCATTGCTCAACTACGCACCCAACGGCTTCGATCAGATCGACCACGCTTTCAAGGATAGCTCAGCTGCTTGGTACGGCGTATATGTTTTCTTCTGGGCCAATGGTTGGAATACCGAGAAGCTCCGCGGAATCAAGGCCCCCGCCGAGTATGACGACTGGCTTCGCCCCGAGTTCAAGAACAAGCTTGTTCTGACCTACCCCAACGATGACGATGCGGTTCTGTTCGCCTTTTATCTTATGTAAGCATCACGACCTCTCTAGGCCTTGAAAAACGCTGACTAGTCTATAGTATGCAAGAGTACGGAGCTTCTTGGTTTGAGGCTCTGCTCAAGCAAAACCCTCGATGGGTTCGTGGCACAGCAACCCCTGCGACCATTATCAGTAGCAAGAACTACACCGAGGCTGCCTACTTTGCCGCTGGCGGAGGATTCGGTGCTTCCAAGCCCCTGAAGTTCTCACAGCCCAAGCACGGCAAATTCGTGTCCTGGGCACAGTACGCTGGTATTCTCAAGGACGCTCCTCATCCTGAGGGAGCCAAGCTACTTCATAATTTCATTCTTAGCCCCGAGTACCAGGCTGCTTCAGGTAGCTGGCCTGTTCGCCGCGACATTCCTACGCCAGAAGGTTTCCCCGACCTTCGCAACGAGACTGCTACCAACCCGACCGAGTTCGCGCGGTTTATGGAGGATCGGGCTTTGGTTGAGAGACTTCGGTTCTGGTTTGAGGCTCGCATTGGAACAGCAAAGGGAGTTGATCCTATCAATGATCCTCTCAACCAGGGATAAAAGTCTACAGCAGTCTCGGGTAGTGATGTTCATCACTGTCAAGCAACTCAGAAGCTATCAGCTTTTTACTAAGATAAAATAACTACCCTTTAAATACACTACAATCATATTCTTAAGCAAGCTACTTTTGCTAATACATTGCCATAAGACGCCTTGAGGCCCTTGCCTTCTTGAGGCCCCTCCTTCTTACTCGTCTCAGATGGACAAATTTGTCGGCTGTGCTTTGAAACTTCGCCAAGCGTTGCCCTTTCCACGAGTCTTTTCGTAGAAGTGATTCAATTAATCGAGTATCTAAGCCGTGGCGAGTTTAGTCCCGGATTTGAACAGTGAATGGAAAGTATAGCCAAATGGCAACAACCGCAGTAAGATATAAGAAAGTTACCTCTTCAGAAGAGACTAAAAAGGTGCAAAAATCATACAACACCAGGGATTCGCTAGTTGTCCCCGATGTTACTCTAAGGAACTGTATCTGCATTGTTGTCTTACATCTGCCAACTAATCCTACCCCAATACCACTCTCATACTTTCCTTTCTGCATCAGCTTGTCCGTGAGAGACAAAGTCCTTGTAAGCAGGGAGAATGTCTGCTAAACCAGTGTCAGGGCTCTGGTAGAATAGAACGCTACCGTTGCGGTTAAAGCTGCCATCCGCCTTCTCAAAGAACCAAGTTAGGTTCTCATCATGTTCGCTAACAGTCCATACAAAGCTCGGAAGTTTGGTTAAGCTGGGGTCCAGCACCGTGGACGATTACTGGGTATAGGCCTAGCTCGAATAGGAGAGCAAAACTTTGACAGAGCTCATCGAGGTTATCCCTAAGCAACTGCCCTCCTATTTTAACCACAGCGAACTTCTGCGAGGAAACGGAGGCAAAAGCTTGAGGTACACCCAAACGCCAAAGAAATTGACCTTGGACGGATGATCCTGATAAATCGCAGACAATGTTGTACATTGTGTGTATAACTCAACTTCAGTCGCAGCCTCTGTGTAGACTTTCCTGACGTACCCTCAAGAACTGATCTACCCAAACTGCACAGACCCGGAGAAAGTAGCCCCAGGGAACTGGTTACCACTGCCTTTATTAATGTTCTGCGTGCCGCTAGAAGCGTTGAATTGGTCACCGGTGCCATAGTTGTTGAAGAAAGAGCTAGGTGGCTTCTCGATCTGTGCCTCTTCCGTTGGTGATTTTGGTTGTTTGACAGCCGAGCTCTCGACTTGCGATTTCCATCTGACCAACTTTGCGTTGTAGCCCTCAAGGGTAGCTGAGTCTTTGGAGACGACTATTCCAACCCTGGGCAAGGGCAATTCTTCGTAGAAGCACGTAACCTCGAGATCCCGGCCATCTTTTTGCTGTTCCCGTACCATGGACCAAAACCGACTCTGAACAGATCGAAGGTACTTATCGTCTGTCTCCAGGACTTTTAATAATGACTTGTTGGTGGATCTAACGAGCCCGAAGGCCGAAGCTAGTATTCTAGCCCAGTCTACCATCCAAGATCCTTTGTGAGGCGTGCCCATAAATATGATGCCCTTGACACAGTTGAATATATCCTGGAGATGTGGTTCGGGGTTGTTGCGGGAGAGAAGGATGGCCTCCTTGCAGACGAGGCCGCCCAGGCTATGGGCGATGATGACCAACGGTCGAGAGGACGCATTGGAATGGGCTCTTTCGGTCGACAGGTCGTTCAAGAAGTTGGAGGCATGATCTGTCAGCCCATTCAGAGATGCGACCGGTTCCCGCAGAATATACGCGTCGTAGCCATACGTGAGTATGCGAGTTTTGCCGAGCTTGGGTGGTAGGAAGCGTCTCAGGCCAGGGTTTGGACTGTCCACTGACGGTCCAAGTTTTGTCCCGATTGCCAGTCACACCATGAATAAAACAGATATCGAGCGTGGCGTCGTCGCAGTCGTGCAGAATTTTAATTCCGTCCGGAAAGGTAGGAGCTGGAGTGCTCAGGTCTGTCTCATCGCATGATGGAGGACTGAGCGGGTTATGGTCGCGGCTTGCCTCTTGTTGTTGGTAGATTTCGAGTGCGTTATTGCCAGTCTCAGTATCATGCTTCTTGCCCCATGGGAATTTCGCTTGCAACCTCTTCATCAGTAATTTGTGTTCTGAAATCGATAGGAAAGGGAGACCAGGTACTTGGAGATTATTACAATCGTGCCCGAGGTATGCTGTGAGGAAGAGCAGTGGGTAATGAAAATGCCAAGTTGCGAGGGAAAGAGACACAAGAAATACCGTACCGGCTGACGCTTGACGCAAAGCCGTCTTATTATGGCTATCGCCCTGCAGGCTCCCCGCGGGAGGTACACCACCCATGCGTTCCATGATCAGTGAAGTGCAACGAGCCCCAATATCTCTGTTTTACACGATCGGTGGACCCTTTGCTTGGGTTTGAACATAAACTAGAATGGCTACGTCCAAGTTTCAGGAAGCTCGGCCATTTCTATGTTGATCATGAAGTCTGAGAAAGCCCGAGTAACTGAGGCTAGACGTTGCCTCTTAGCTAAAAATCGCAATTGAGCGCGTGGCTGGAGAACTATGAAGGCTTTGGGTAGCTCGGTTAGCGAAGGCGGACGACCTGTTTTGTTGTCGTCTCGACAATGCAGCCTTGAAAAGACATGTATATCTTCCACCAGATTGGCTTTCTGTTTGTTCAAGACGCCGAAAATCTCACCACAAATCGTCTTACAATGCGGTTAGCTGAAGCAGGAAAAGTTCTGAGCTGCGGCCACGAAACCGTCTCGGCGGCTGACCTTCCTCCAAGTGCGATATCAGCTCTGGGTTGGCTGCCTCAAATTGGCGCTGCTTGACAATCACAACTGATTGGCCCATCGAGCTGATATTGTACTAACGACAACCAACAAACCGATGTGCAAAACCTCTACGAACCTGGCGGGGGCTGGAGCCTGGTTCATCTACACATCTAGTGTCAGCCCCAACAAGCACCACGTAGCTGTTGAGCCTGAGTCTCGTGTTGTTCCATCAAGCGACTCATCTTCACTCAGAGGTGCTTTGCTGCTTTCTAGAAGCGTCAATCTTGTTCGGCAAGCGAGTTGACGAATTTATCGACAAGCTACGCTGATCTTCTCAAGGCGACATAAGAGTCACTTGCGCGCCCCTCGATATCATTGTCGCATTGTCTTCAAATTCGGGATACAAACATGTGCATCTTGCCGCTATAATCGGCCTCTTCAATCGATTTAATGCACCCAAGATAATGAACAGCGAGCTCCAAGTTCCAGGCGTGCGGGAACACCCTCAAACACCGACCCAGAACGCATCCTATACTGCACATGATCTTGTGTCCCAGTACAATGCTCCTGGTGGTTCCCAGAATATTAGCAAAGGCAGTAGCAATCAATTTCCCGGGGCCACTTCCCAGGCTCCTGTGCATTTTGGTAAGCAGGGCTTTTTTGATATAGTGGTAACTTAGCGACCCTCAACTCACCATATCGATCAGGTAGAAAGGAACAATTCGACCCGTTACGAGAATGCTTAAAGTCGCTTGCCTTTCCAGAAATGAACAGTCGGTCCAATGATATCGATGATGCCGCCAAGGGAACATGTGAGTGGCTACTTGGGCATGAAACGTATACAAGCTGGGCTTCTTGTGATCATGATCAAGGCTTGCTCTGGATCAAAGGGAAGCCGGGTTCTGGGAAGTCGACTTTGCTGCGGCACGTTCTGAATGATGTCACTAGAATGCCCAATACCGGAGAGGGAGCTTCAGTGCTGTCATTCTTCTTCCATGGTCGCGGCTCTGAACTCCAAAAGACGCCGTTAGGCCTCTTCCAGTCGCTCTTCCACCAATTCCTACGCCAAATCCCTGAGGCCCTCACGGATTTTGTGGCCACCTTCCGACAACGTTGCGAAACTGTTGGGAAGCCAGGTGAAAAATGGCAGTGGCATTCACGTGAGCTATTGCGATTCTTCAAATCATCGCTCCCGAAAGTCTTGCAGACTCGTCCAGTCTGGTTGTTCATCGATGCACTAGACGAATGTGGCCAAGAAAATGCGATCAAGCTGGTTCGGGACTTCGAGTCCCTGTTGGAAGGGCTCCCGTCTACTGGTTCACATTTTCGCATTTGTTTCACTTGTCGTCACTACCCGATTCTGACCAAGCCTGTCCGTTCGAAATACATCTCGAGGATGAGAATAAACAGGATATTTCGACTTACGTGCATGGTCAGCTTTCTGTATCCCTTATGCTAACAGCGTCTCCAATTCCAGGTTTAATCACGAAACGCGCCGAGGGCGTTTTCATATGGGCGCGTCTCGTGGTGGACAAAGCTCTGAGCCTCGACAATGATGGAGAAGCATTGAAGAGGATCGAAGAGACAATATACGACATCCCTCCAGACCTGGATGAGTTGTACCTTGGACTTGTCCAAAGCATGAACAGAAGATCAACTTCGTTGAAGCTGATGCAATGGATCTGCTTTGCCACGCGGCCGTTGCCATTGGATGAACTACGATGGGCTATGCTTATCGACCCTGATCGTCCTCAACGATCATTGTACGAATGCAAGGCAGGGGGCTACCCATCCGACCACGACGGGATGAAGAGGCGAGTTCAGACTCTGAGCTGCGGCCTTGTCGAGGTCACGTCTTCAATCCCTCAAATATCTTCTTATCGAGACGAGTTCGTTGACTCTGGACTAGATCGAGTTCAGTTCATCCACCAGTCCGTCAAGGACTTTTTCGTTAACAAGGGCTTATCAGCTCTGGGCGGAAACCTGAGCATACACCTATCAGAAGGCTTGTGGCTGGTGGCCGCGGTCTTCCTGCATTATTTTCCGAGGCAGCTTCTATCGAGTCATGCTTTCCACTTCCCTACTGTCTTTGCCATCTCAGCTCTCTGGCAACACGGCGTGTTGACTAGGACTGCCAGACCTGATATTGTCGTTGGAATCGCACATCATCGGCTTTCTAGGATTTGCCTAGGCTACTTAGCGATAGAGGAGACTGGTCGGTCAAGAAGCCATGAGCCTGGACATTTGAAGTCCAGTTTTCCTTTCCTGCATTACGCCACGACCTCATGGGTGATGCACATGAAGCAAAGTCATGCTAGTGGTGTCCTTCAAGAGGATATTCCCGAATATTTCGCCGGGCCATCAAACACACTTTTGGAACGATGGGTGAATAATTACAGGATACTAGAGGAGAATTATTATGACTGTCCACTACAGAAGACTAGTCTGATACACGTTGTGTCAAAGTATGGAGTGGCAGGAGCGTTACGGGCCCTTCTGGTAAGGGCGGACCAATTTGGCATTGATATCGACGGCATAGATTCATGGGGCCAGACGCCACTGTCGTTGAGCTGCTCCTCGATGCGGGCGCTGATATCGATATAGCAGATACGGAAGGGCGGACACCCCTATGGTGGGCCGTCGATAGAGGGCACGACGTTGTCGTGAAGCTGCTACTCGGTAGAGGCAGCATTGGCGACGTTAAGGATAATAACGGCCGGGCTTTGTTACTGTGGGCGGCCGGGAATGGATACGACGTGGTAGTCGAGGTGCTACTCGAGAAAGGGGCCAACCTCGAGTCGAGGGACAAACATGGTCGAACTCCACTAGTACTGGCTGTTATGAATCACCATGAAACTGTCATGCAGCAGCTGCTCGAAAATGGCGCCGACGAAGCGCAACTATGGCATGACACCACCGTTTTGGGCTTGTTTCTTCGAATGCGATAACATCATGCAACAGTTATCGATAAGACCGCGATCTCTGGCTAGATAATCTTGAGGACTCTCGCGATTCCTCTTGCTTTCCCCAGAACTTTTCAGCCGCAAGCCTACTGATCTCTAGGGCAAGTACTGATCCCTGGTAATGACCCTCAGAGACTTGATGCAGCCGTTGTGTTTGACAACTTGGACATTGACCGTGTCAAAGCTTTTCTGAGGAAGCGCTTACTGCTGTGTTAACACAGTCCAACGTTGTTCAAGTTTTTATACTTGACACGCTGAAAGTCGTCTTGCCACACCCGAAATGGCCCATTCCTTACTCACCCGGTTTTTGCGACTGCTGCGAAGAATAGCGAAACAAATCGACCTGTCCTGTTACGCAATGTGCCAAATCTTGTGGTTGAGAACATTTCTGTTTTCTCAAAATTCATTCTTGCTGTGACACTTTGGAGACTTTGAGGGGGATGATTGTAGACTCTTCTCTCCGAATCTCATTCATTAACCACTTCGTAGATCTGGCTGGTAGTGAATTTAAAGATCCCGCTATGATGTATACGAAGCCTAGGCTCCAGAGTCGGGAGGCTGTTAAGCATATCTTTCCCGGGGACAATGGCAGATAATAAACCGCATTTGTCATGATGAATGACAGCAACGACGACGTAGTATTTTCCGATCTTGCCCAGTTTGTAGTTGTTACTGTCGTTGGTGCATACCTACAGTTTCGAGTCCCTCATGCTTTTCATGCAACAAGATTTCGAAGTAATGCCCTCGATAGCAATATCGTAGATTCAGTGATGGCGTTTGATATTGAGTAAAGACATGAATACAACGTTGTATGGCTGGCAATAGCGAAGCTTTAAAACAGGTGGACGTTTGAGGTGAATCATGCTCAGTGTATGCAACAAGGCCGATCTTGTGAAATTGAAAACCAATGCACTCCAAACCGGAATCCCATCCATGATGCGAATTCACTATGTCCCTTTATTAGTCGCCGAAGAAACCTCAAGGTTGGCCAATTGGTGGTTTAAAGTGCCGAAGACGGACTTTTGCTTTTTAGGTTTAGCATGACATCAGGGTGTCCGATCGGCCCCGTAATGACTTAGCTCCGGGCCGGAGGGGTATATCGGCAGGGAGCCGGCTCATCTCGGCCACTGGTGATTGGCGTCAGCATATGGGGATGATCACTATGATGGGTCATTTGATGTAAACCAGTGTGAATTGAGAAGAGTTACAAACAAACACCATCCAACCTCAACGCCACCCCCAAACACAAACCAGCCACAAGAACATGTACGATGAGGGAATGAAGCAGTTGGTCTCAGACCTAAAAGCGAAATAAAAATGAACTCCTTGCCTATAACCTGCGAGTCCAGGCTGCCCCCATCCAATTCCAAAGACTGATTCCGAATATCCGGACGTTAAGGTGATGAATGCTTTGCCATGTCTGTGATACTCCGCCAAAGCCGATCCCCAAAGTGAGGCTGTCAAGTCAATTGACCAGGGACCCTGTCCCGAAGTACTCCATCATACAATGCCCATGTGTCGGTGGGCTGAGAACAAATGTCTGGCCCGAAAAGGGAAAGTAAGAAACCGAGGGAATCGTAACGCCGTAACAATATAGTCGAAGAATGAAAGAGCTAACGTTGAATCGGGAATCTCGTGAGAAGGAAATGTCTATCGTGCCTGTTCCGGGTATGCGAATACAACAGTAGGCGATTTATTGCGGCAGCATGCTCTTGGACTCATCGTCGGTCAGAACAATCTCATGTACGGGGTCGCGGCGGTTCTCGAGGGGAACATAGTCGCAGTCGATGTAGGATGGAAGGAAGATTTCTGCCGTCTGTTAGCGGGAGTTCATAATGTGTAATATTCATGATACGATCGCAACATACCGGGATTCCAGGCAAACCCCTGGCTGGAAGAGAGGTAGGAGATCTGAAGAAACCAAAGTCAATATATCATGAAATCCTAAAATCCAGAGTGTACGAAGCCGGGGCGCTTACCAGTCGGGGAGGGCCTTCCGGGTCGCCGATGTTAATGACAGTGCATTCTTGCTTGGAAAGAGAGGAGCCTACAGAAAGTCAAGTTAGTCATGGCAATAGAACCATTTTGTGGGTGCATTATAAAACAATCGTATCATCGCCGCTACAGTCACGTCAGGTGGGGGAGGCTCTGGCTTCAACTTACTCAGGAGGCTCTGGCGGCGGTTGTGCAGGGCCTTGTCTTTGCCGGCTGACGGCGGAGAGGATGAGGGCGAGGTGGAAAACGGGCTGTCTGTAGAAGAGCCGGTGCCCTTATGAAATGAGCGGGTAGCCGAGGGGCCAGCAGGAATAGCAATAGAGGATGACATGATGTATGAAGTTGAGTCGTGAGCAGCGAGACAGAGGCAGTCAACCCAAGATGAAACGAGGGGTACTGTGTGTGACGGACGTCGGCCGAGTCGTGGACGGCAGGGAGAGGAGAGATGACTGTCTGAGCAGGCAGAATGACGCAACAAAGAGACGCCGGGACAGTATGTATAAAAGGCGACAAGAAGAGAGGCGGGCGGGAGGCTTGGATGACAGAAAGAGAAGAAAAAAAAGAGGAAAAAGGTCAAGTTGGTTGAGGTTGAAAGATGGTGGAGGACAAAAGGCAGAAGGTGGTTTCAACAGGCAAGAGACAAGTAGAGTGAGGTGACTTGTCGATTCCACCTCGGCCGCCGACCAGTGAATCACCGCCGCATCATCCCGTGAACGGGCGAGTTATCCGACGCCGATAAGCCACACTTGGACCCAAGAGGGTACTTGAGTTTACTTGAAACACTGCATGATGGTACTTGAATGTTCATCTCCCGAGGACATCACCCCAAACACCAAGCATTCTATCGTCATTCCCTGATAAAGCCTGTAAGCTACTGTAGTCGCCATGCATGACACCTATCGATGCATTTCACCTTGTCCTCTCACCGAACATCGCGGGGCCGGCTTATCAGCATCATGGTCATGAGCCTATCTTCACCGCAAAGCCCGCCATCCATATCAACATTAGACTCTTAGACTGATTCAAGGCCATGCCGCTAAGGCATTCCCCCAGCTTACAGAGCCTCAGAAGGGTTAAGTGCCAAAGTACAGCGGCAGCATGTCCACTGTAGCTTTCATGTACCCAACACTCAGAAACGCCCTTCAGGGTCCCCACGTCTTTGTGGAGGCAGATCCCCCGATAATCGGCCAATCTGATTCACTGAAGCAAGCACTGGGGTCGTGGAAGCCTTGGAGCCTTGCAGCTGCAAGCTTGCAACCCACTTCGCCCTGCTTGGGAAGGAGCACCGTGAACCAATCAACATCAGCCAGAGATGGACCTCACAGGCCTCAATTCTGTCTGGTCTTGACGTAGCTCAGTCACGTGCAGCTTGCTTCGATTCCAGATGACTAAGACTCACGCCGCGCTAGCTCACCTTAGCTTCCAGTGTCGTCGTCGTCGTTGCTGGCGCCTGGCATCATCTCGAAGCAGCTCCATCACTCCCTCAACGACCAAAACAACAACGAAACTGCCTTTCCCGACGACAATCGCACCCGAATATCGACGTACATCTCAACATATATCTATCTCTTTCGAGCCCCTCACGTAACTTCTCGACACGGCAGAAGCGCAAAGATGGGTGACGTCGCTGTCGAAAACCCAGCAAACCAAGTGGCACCTCACAAGAGGGCTGCACACTCAGCCATTCCCACCATTGACAACTTCGAGGGCGTGTCAACCGATGGAGGAGACGATTATGCGAACCTCAAGAAGCTTCAGAGGCAACTAGAGTACGATATTCCGATACCATGTATCGCAAAGTGGCGGGGAACTAATAGCTTTGGTACAGGTATATCCAGCTGCAAGAAGAGTATATCAAGGATGAGCAAAGGTAATTCATCTGAAACAACTTCGAATACGCCTACATCATGCTAATTCCCTGCAGGAGTCTGAAGCGCGAGCTGGTGCGAGCTCAAGAAGAGATCAAGCGAATTCAGAGTGTGCCACTGGTCATCGGCCAGTTTATGGAGGCCATTGACCAAAAGTATGTTTCTATCCGCTGCCGTCCTCTGCACGCAAACTAACCAGCGCCTCTCAAAGTACCGGTATTGTTCAGTCCAGCACTGGATCCAACTATGTCGTCAGAATCCTCTCCACCCTCGATCGCGAGAAGCTCAAGGCTTCCTCCTCGGTTGCCCTCCACCGACACTCCAACGCCCTCGTCGACATCCTCCCTCCCGAGGCCGATTCCTCCATTGCCATGCTCGGTGCCGACGAGAAGCCTGATGTGACATACGCTGATGTCGGTGGTCTGGATATGCAGAAGCAGGAGATCCGCGAAGCTGTCGAGCTTCCCTTGACACACTTTGACCTCTACAAGCAGATCGGTATCGACCCTCCCCGAGGTGTCCTCTTGTACGGTCCTCCCGGTACCGGCAAGACTATGCTGGTCAAGGCCGTGGCCAACTCAACCACCGCCAACTTCATCCGAGTCGTTGGATCGGAATTCGTCCAAAAATACCTGGGTGAGGGTCCCCGTATGGTTCGTGACGTTTTCCGTATGGCCCGCGAGAACTCTCCCGCCATCATCTTCATCGACGAGATCGACGCCATTGCCACTAAGCGATTCGACGCCCAGACCGGTGCCGATCGAGAGGTTCAGCGTATTTTGCTTGAGCTTCTCAACCAGATGGACGGTTTCGACCAGACTGCTAACGTCAAGGTCATCATGGCCACCAACCGAGCCGATACTCTGGATCCTGCTCTTCTCCGACCTGGACGTCTCGACCGAAAGATCGAATTCCCCTCACTACGAGACCGCCGTGAGCGTCGCCTCATCTTCTCCACCATTGCCAGCAAGATGAGTCTGGCTCCTGAAGTCGACCTCGACTCCCTCATTGTCCGAAACGACCCCCTTTCCGGTGCCGTCATCGCCGCTATCATGCAGGAGGCAGGTCTCCGTGCTGTCCGCAAGAACCGATACAACATCATTCAGAGCGATCTCGAGGACGCCTACTCAAGCCAGGTCAAGGGAACCGGCGAAGAGAACAAGTTCGATTTCTACAAATAAATCAACTTCGTCGTTATTCTCGTTTTACGCGCTTTTGTATGTCAACTATGCTGTACTACATACGTCAACTTCCAGGCTATGGTGGGGATTTATGGAAGGAAAAAGTCCATATCAAGGGGGGCCGCTTAGAGGCCGGGAGGGTAGACTAGGATTAATCAATGTGCCAGTCGGCACAAGCGATATATGAATTTGTCCATTCAGTAAGAGTTGGTGACTTGATTTCATGGGTCGTGCCCGTTGAGCTGCATCTTGAAGTTAATCCTGGCGCATATATGTTTGTGATAAAATCTCTCAAGCCTGACTCACATGCCATAACATGCCAATTTACTAGAACGTTTGGTTACAACTGCAGTCTGTTGTCGCAATACTAAGCTCCAAGAACCTTGGCGAAAGACAACACCAAAATTGTGAACAAATCCATGTGCATAATACCATGTCAATAGATAGAGCTCAGCGCAAGTCAAGAAGCAACTCTAGATTTTACACAAACTCATTTATTCAGACTTGGCAGCAGCTATCAGAATATCGTTCAACGTCATAACCAGACCAGACCTTAGACACACTCCATCCTCACTCCATACATCGAGACAGACGTGAAAGTAACACTCAAAAGATGGGGTATATTGAACCTCAAGATCGTGAACAACCGTTTTCCTTTCCTTTCCATTCCCTGCCATACACCCTGTCTAAAGTTCCGCTGTGAAAAAAGTCTATCAACATAGCATAAACCATTGGCAATTCGCATCTGCTCATCTCATCTCATCTCATCTCATCTCCCTTCGAAGAAAAAAATCCTCATACCTACAGCCAGGTTTGTAAAAAGAACCAAAAAAAAAAGAAAAAAACACTTGGTTCCCAAACTCCATAATCCCTAACCCTCTTTTCATTTTTGTTCCCATTCGCTGCCTTTGTCTATTTTGATTCGCTCGCTCTCCCTTGTGAGACTCGTCCCGACGAGTCTCTGAACCGTAGTAGAAACCGAAACAACAAACAAGCACGCTAATAAACTAGGGGAATCGGATTCCCGGCCAAGAAGATGCCGGGTGAAAACGCCATGTAGCCCTTCAAAGGCGATAGAAGTAAAAGTACATTCGCACGAGGTTCCTGGTGTCCATCGGCCGCCGGGGTATATCTTGCCGGTCTAGCGGAAAGGGGGAGGCAGACGGCCAAGAAACCTCGATTCGCAAAAAAAAAAAAAAAAAACGTGGAGACTTGAAAGTCTTGAAGCGATTGTAGATAGCGACTGAGATCGTTGCTTAATGTGCGTTATTAACCATTAGCCATTACCATTACCATTACTCTCAAGCATAGACATGTATGTATAATCATACATCGCTCTTGGTCTAGACTGACAAGAAGCGCCAAGCCAAAAAGAGGAACCGGATATCGACCGGTGTAGGCTTATTGACTCGGGAAAGGAGAGTAGCATTGGTAAGGCTAGGGTATATCTGCGGCAACCCAAGTCATCCTGATAAGACAGGGTAATGGAGGGAATGTTGACTCATGGTGATGGGTATGCCAAGGCAGAAAAACGTATAGAGCATGCCCGTGGGCAAATGCAGCTCATTACGAGCTCAAGGTAACACCGACTTCAAAGAGCAGGTGAACGAAACGTCGATGAAGCTCAATAAAAATATCAGGCTGTCCAACAATCTCCGCAAGACCACGGGCTTTGGGGGCCGAGGCACCGGGTCCACCACCCATCCGTCGGGTGAACCCGCTGCCGCCTGTCAGAAAGCTACTGCCATTGCGATCAGGACCTCCGGAGGGTTCGACAGCGGGCTGTGGAGGTGCATAGCCACCCCCGTACATGCTGCTACCAATAGGAGAGTTCTCGGCCGCTCGCTCGGCTTCGGCCTCAGCCAGTTGCTGAATCCAGGTAGCCAACTCACGGAAAGCGGTCGAAACCACGGCAAATGTCTTCATGGCCAGGCGCTCTCGGTGAGTACTTAGCGCCAAGAACGCATAAACTCGCTTATGGCCTCGTGCATGTACGTCAGGAATCCGGAAGATATAAGCCGTAGTGTAACCGGCCAGAGCGTCGCCGAAAAAGATGGGGCCGCCCGTGACAGCCGAACCGGCGCTTTGTGTCGTGACAAAGGCCGGGGAAGTAGTCATAACGGGGGATGTGGGGTTGGCCGTAGTGGGAGCCCGGGGTAACGTCTCGAAGGATAGAGTGCGCAAGCACGAAGCACGAATAAGAGAAAACGAGTCGGGTAGGACCGGATCGTGGGTGGATGTATAATCGACGTAGTGCACATGGAATGGTGTCCGTTCCGCGGCGGTCGAATTGCCTGTGCCACCACTCTTGCTTGACCGCGAAGTGTTGCGCGAGCTGACCGAGGGTGTCATTCTTTGCCGAGCCCGAGGATCTTCATCCCGGTCGCCATCAGTATCGCTCGAGGTTTGCGAATTGGGAGGCGAAGCCTGGCCTCCGGCGCCAAACACTCGTTCTGCTGGTGCACGTGTGCGCAACGTCGGCCCACGAGTATTGTTGGCGAAGTGAACACTATTCGATCCTCCTTGCTGTCGTGGCAAGGTCATTGCGCAGTTATCGCAAGGACCTTGTTTCTTCGTGACCGTCTCATCATAAGTTCTTCGAAAGCTCGAATCGCGTCGGGGGTGTTGAGGGGGAACAGGTCGCGGACTTTCGGGAGGAGTATCGATGGCAGTGGGAGTTGCGCCAGCGTTCGAACTGGAGGATCGCAAAAGGGCTTTGCGTTGCGCCTGGGCATCTTGCTCGGAAGCTGTTACTGAAGCGCTTCGAGCAAGGTCGAGGTTCTTTAGTGCGTCGTTAAGGGCGGTCGAAGATGCATGCGCGCTAGATCGGGGCCGGTTATCGGCAGGCTCTGTACCGTCTTCGAAGCAGACAGTACATGAGGCTGGCAGGCCCTCAGTGACCATCAGGGGGGTCGGGCCATGGAGGTCGCAGTAGTGAGCAAGACATAGCTGAAAAGAGGGCATTAGTTGTTGAGTCTTGTGCATGTGTAAGAGATAGCCAGTCGGCGCAAGAGAGATAGCAGGTCAGAGTAGAAGAGAATGCACAAGCGGTCAAAGAGGAATTGATCATAGCAACAAAGAGATGGCTTTGACAGAGTATATCATGTCAAAATGCCCATGACGTTATGGTGCAGGGGTAGAGCATGTATGGATAAATAGGCCTCAGAACAGGAGGGTTGCAAGGATGGGAGGCATGGCATTATAGAGGAATAGACCGGGTGATGAGATATCTCGGTGTCTTTTTTCGCGAGCTTGTTTGGGTCGCCTTCTCTCCTTTCTTATCGGCAACGGGCCGCTCCTGAGGTCATGGGGCTGGAGGTAGGGAAGTAATGTGGCACTCGGTGAGTTGGGATTCCAGAGCGAGGCATCATGATTGCCCAAGGCATCGCCAGCGCTGGATCGAGGGCAGGGCAGTCATGGTCCAGCGGTGAAGCGGTGTGGACGTATGTGCATGTCTTTGTGCGCCTGTGTATTGTTCGTGTCTAGGCAAGGGTGTGCACACAAGTTTGCTTGCGTGGGATGTGAAGACAGGAAAGGACAGGGTGTGTAGGTTTGTGTGCGTGTCAGACAGCGGGCGGCTCGGGGGCCATTAGGAGGTACGGCAGACGGGCCGTCAACGGACAGGCAGCCAGGAAACGAGGGTGTGGAAAGGGAAGGGATGCGAGGGTAAAGCCAAGGGGGATAAAAGCAAGGGAAGGCAGAAAGCGACATGAAGAAGCAACGTCGATGAGAGACAAGACATGGTTGCTATGGAGGGGATCAAAGCATGATATATGATAGAAGTGAGTGGGTATGCTGGGAATATTAAGATCTTGGAAAAGGTACCAGAATGTCTGGACCCAACGGGGCGGACAACATTGCTTGAGCTAGGTACGTGCAGAGACAAAGGCTGAAGAAGGCAAGCAGTTATTGTTGACAGGGATGTTGGCTGTGAGCTTGTCTCAGAAGCTGGCAGCCATGGGAAGTGAGTGCATGGCGTGTGATGCCCTCGTTGACCAGGGCGTCGGTTGAACAGGAACGTGGAGGGCGGAGGAAGCAGCGCGGAGCGTGGAGGGTGCGACGTCGGACGTGGCAGGAATTGGCATGTGGTGGTACAGGCAAGCAAGACATGGAGATTGACTGATGGAGGTTTTGTATTGTACACTTACAATGTATGTCATGACGTATCGTCTCGGAAACGAATCGCGGCAGAGGAACGAGGTTTGCGATTGGTAATATCGACGATTGGGCGAGGGTTGCGAGACAGGGAGGTCTCTCCCTTATCGGCAGCGCAACACTGCACAAGGAACGGCGCGGAGATTTGTAGGTTTGACCTCAGCTGAAGCTGATTTAGGGCGATGCGGCGAGAGATATAGATAGGGTGTCGGAGGCGAATATAAAGGCCTGAGGCGAGACCTGAGGCGCGAGCAGGGGCTGGATCGACGAAGGCGTAGTAGTACTGGTACAGTGCAGTGCTACGCAGAGTGCAGCAGGGCTATGTAGCTGCTGAAGATTCGTTTCGATTAACTGAATGTTGGTGCTCCAGGAACTGGTCTTATTGTCGCATGAATTGGATGTTTGCTTGAACTGCTTTGCTTGGCCCAAGCCTGATCAGACCAGGAAGTGAGAAGTGGCAGCACCACAGCACGTGCAATTGCTCCTGGCAAGATTGTCGAACAAAGAAGGAAGAGAAGCGAGTGGTCAAGTAAGGTATTAAGTTAACCGGGAAGTAAAAAGCCTTTGACGAGCAGAGTGCGTGGGGAATGTCGAGGAACTGCCACGCAGAGTTCAGGCGCAAGAGAGGGGCAATTAATAGACAAGAGAGAGGGGGTACCAAGAGTGAAGATCTTGGGGTTGAAGAGGAGAATCGGAGGCGGAAATTCGCGGCTATGGGGTGAGAGAAGAGAGCGTAAACCCAAATATCGTATCGAGAGAGAATGAGGAAGAGATGATGGAAGAGGAGGACGGCAATTGGAGGGGATTCGACGGAAACGACGGACGGACAAGACGGACAAGGTTTAGTTTGGATGGGAAGAAAAGCCAAGCCTAAGGTAGGATAGGATGACGATGCCTGAAGGCCAAAGTAAAAAATAGAGGCAGTAAGAGTAACAAGTTGATTGATAGACAATTGTATTTCAGCTTGTCCAGGTCGTTGCCCTCAGTCCGTTGAGTTGAGTCGAGTCGGTTTTTTGCTTTGGATTCAGATGTCAACTTGAAGCTCGCAGCTGTGGGGGTGGGCGTTTTTTAAGACAAGGTCCCTCGTGAACCTCAGAAACCGTTTGAGGAAGGCATAGGATATTTCAATAAATGGGATCCAATAGGACACGACAGAACATTGGATGGATTGGAGGGACATGGGGGATGGGGGAAGCTAGAGAGCACTAACAGAGCAGAACTGGGCTCCATTGCTTCCATGAGGTGGGTACGACAAGCATGTGTGTGGGTGAAGGAATACCCATTATCCATGCTATGGCCATGCTTCCATTGGGTTGGCGTGCGTGGGCATCCATGCGAGATGCCATCCATCCATTTCTTCCATTCTACGAGGTGGGCTCTTTTTTTCTTCTTCCTTTAGTGAGGGGGTAAAAGGAACAGGGGAGTGCAAGTGGAGTTTTTGGGCTTGGCCTTTCGTTGCTAGCTGATAGTCTAGGGTACTAGAAGCCCGCGCGGCACCCGGCACGTCGTTAAACGACAACTAACGGGCAGCCCAGCCAAAAACAATCAAACTTCCCCTGGTGCTAAGCGTGTGTGGGCGTGCGATGCGTCCTGTGCGAAGATGAGATGTTTGGGCATCATTATATACAAGGGCTTGATGTAAGAGATGAGTTTCGTGTCTAATATTAACAAGGGAAATCAGGTACAAGCCAGATAATCACGATAACCTCAGCATGTGATAGATCTATCCAGAATCAATCACCAGTACTTACAAGCGTTGAGAAAACAGAAAGCTACGGATACGCTAACTACCCTTTCTCCGTACCCACCCATCGAAGATTTCTGTTTTCGATGACGATGAACCAGTCCCGATGGCATCGAAGAGCCTCACCGCAAGAGATATTATTCCAAGGATACAATTACCTCAAGTATACGGAGTAGAGCATCGTGATGACCATTGTCTCTAACAAATGAGCATGGTTGGTTTAGGTCTCCAATTACTACCAAGCGAGCACGCGAAACCTTACTTCACGTTGTTTTTCGCGACCCACTGCGTAAAGTAACAACAGCAACAAACAGGAATAACCCGTCGTAATAGGGGTCCTCCGGTTGGATAACCGATCCTTCGGTGGACTCTTGGTCCTCTCCTCCAGTCTACCGTTCCAATTTCCTAACTTTTCCAGGGATCGGGCCTTTGGGACGATGATAACCTCCCAACCCTGTTATTTCTTGGTTTCCTTCCACGAGCCTCCAGTTCCGAGCGTCGGCCAAAGGAAAGCCACCCAGGGGAAAAGCTGGTACAATACGTAGCGGGACCTGTTCCGCTTAATTAATCCTTACCAGAACAGGATCAGCCACCAGTCAAAGAGCGAGAGTGGCCAATGAAGGGCAGAAGCTAATAAAGGCCTCGAGTTGCAGGCTTGTTTCCTAGTTACGCCAAGGCTGTATGTAAGCCATCCCGAAGAGCGTCACCGAATGTCCTACATGTTCCTACTCTGGGCTAGCGGCGAACTGACAAATTGAGGGTGTTCTAGCCTGGCCGTTTTATTCGACTCAAATCGTTAGTCGGAGGCGAGGAAGAAAGGAAAAGAAACGGAAACACGCGAAGCAATAGGAGCCGAATACTTGTTGGGGCAGCGTCTAGAGCGAGTCTAGGTGGACAAGCTGTGAGGGGAATCCCGATGCTGAGGCACTTATGGAGACAGACCCGATAGAATACTCCACTCATCGCGTGCGCCGGTTGAATCAACAAGGCCAGGCACCCAGGGTCCTGATATGTCGCAGTGGGACAGGAACGAGAGGAGTTGGTCGGACGGTAGCGGTACGGGTCCTTCAAAGAACAATGACGAGTTGCTTGAACGAGCACAGCCTTGTTCGGGGCAACTCGAGCGGAACAAACAAGTAATCACAAGGTAGCAATAAAGAAGAAACGATGAGAACTAACCATAGCCAAGAAGGATACTGTAACATTGCAATCTTCAGCAAACGGGACGCAGAGCCAAGTGAGCCTATCAAACAACGGCCTCTAGCCCGAATAGGGTCTGGGCGGCAGTTGGCCATGGTCATGATGACAACAATCAGCAGCTTAACAAAGACACAAGGAGGCTGTTCGCACAGACAGTTTTATGCTTGATGATTGTGTTTCATTGCTGAGTCTGTGCGACTTGAGCAGAAGGGAACGCCGAGCCGTTTACGCGGGGAGGCTTTTAAACTCTCGGGCTTCTCATAACTTTCCGGCGGCATTGACAGCGAAACTAAAGAGTATGGATGACAATCTCCACCGTTGCGAGAGAGGGAGAAAGGAGATGAAACACAAAAGCCGCTTCCGCCTCTTGTTTGATTTGCAACTGCAACGAGCAGAGTAGGCAAGACAACCTACCTAGCCACTTGTTTGTGGTTACTAGGTATCGTAAAATTCCCAAGTCCCTGCATGTCGCGTGCACGTCAACTACATTTGGTACAAGCCGAGCCAAGTTGTTGATCGATTCTCTTGGTCTTCCTTCTCGCTTCCAAAGCAGTGGATTTCATCAATTCGCTGCCGAGAGCGGATACGATGCGATGCGATGCTACCTCACCTTAGCCTGGGTTCGCCTTTGGGCCGCTATGGACGACGGGGCCACGCCCACAGGAGGATAACCCCGGAGCGAAGCCAAGAACAAGAGCCAGGGGGGCAGGGGGAGGACTTGTGACAGTTGTTCCAGAAGGCTTCCGTGAAGAAAAAAGGCCCTTGGTGAGGTGGGTCCTTCTCTTAGCCAACGAGATTCTTTGTGAGTGATCCTGTGATGAAGCCTAGGTTGTTGCTTGTGTAATGTTTCTTTTTCTTGTTCCCTCTTGATGTCTCTCATTTTGCGGTTTTCTTTTGCCGAAACCCATCCGATATGAGTGCGACAGAGTCAGAGTTTGCAAATAGTCTTAGCATTTCTTTTCCTTATTCAATAGCTTCCCAATATGATTCAAAATATCCTTACCTCGGTAACGATATGCAAAAGCACTTAACTACCTTGCTTATTTGGAACAAGATCCGAGGGTCCTTTGTGGAAATCCCAGCGGACATTGCGGACGTCAAGATGAGCCCATGACACGGGCAACCCCTGGAGTCGCTTTCAGGGCTGCGCTGCAAAAGACGAGGTCAGGGCCCAGAAGAGGTAGGTCCCACGATCGCCAATCCCTGCATCCACGCGCTCGCACATCGGAGCATTGAGGTCGGGTGTTGTTTGACAACGGGAAGGGCGCGATCCAATGCAATGTGTTTTACGTATGTATAGTATGTAAACTCGGCTTTGATATTCGGAATCGTATCGTAAATCAACGAATGGCCTGTCGGCCTGGGTTGAGGAGTCTTCAGCAGTTAGTAAAGACCCGTTGCTCTTAGTGATGAACCTAACGTCAACATCGCGTTGCAGATCAGTACTTAGATCGTCGATACATGGCATACGCATGCTCTGTAGTTAAATGCTGCAGAAGCATTACCCGCAGAAATGACCTGCCTGCCTGCAAAAGATTTCTCTGTGCCTCAGCCCTCGTGTACCTGACCAACCAAGTCCTCTACCGATGCATGTTGCATCTTCAACCCCTGCTGCGATGTCTGCAACTTCGATACAACCCAATAGCGAATCAGATCCACGCAATGATGAAACTTCGCTGTCAATTAATCTATCTGCTACTCGTCTCTTGACACTCGTGACGAAGCTGCGCTACTTACCCTTCGCATGTCGAATTGTTATTGGAACGTCATGTCATCTTGAGATAGACGACGCCTGGCTCGGCTCGGCGCGTTCCCTCTCCCTTGACGATCTTTGGATATCTCAACGCCCCCTCAACGCCATTATTTCGATCGTGGAACGCCGTTGCAATAAGATAGACGGACACTGGGTCGCAGTAACTGATATCCACGTTCTCAAACACTTTTCACTGACTCCAATAGTCTAGTCCCGACGATCACTTCACCGCCCTAGCTCCACGCCTTCTGCTCTCTTTCCTCTTTGTGCTTCTTTTTGATAAGCCACCATAGTCATCCCTTCCGCTCCTTTGGAAAGCCCAAAGTCCGGGGGCAGGCAAAAGCTGAATCTTGAGTCTCGGGAGTCCCGGTCGGTGCTCACGAGGGAGGCCAGGCGAGGAAAAAGCAATCATGGAGGGCTTGTCGTCTCTCACGCCCCCACCTAGGGCGCGTACCAGCTTCCTCCAGGATCGTCCTGCAGATGCAGAGCATTCAAGTGTGAATCTTTACCGGGCCCCATATCGGTCCCGAGGGCTGGTGGTGATGTAGACGCCAATGCCGTGGCTATCCCTTCAGGTGATCGATTTGGGCCCCTCGACCATCGCTCCAAGCGGAACAATGCTACTGGTCGTGTATGATGAGTCGTTTTTTCTATCTGCATGGTGGATCGCCATTGCAGGAGTCAATCTTGTTTCTAAGGGGGGCTGCTTGTCTCGTCTGATGGTTTGTGTCGGCGTTGCTTCTTCGCGTTGTCGTCTCTTCCCTCCCGACGATCTTTGCATCTGGACCCGCTGGACCTGGTTATCGCGGATCTCCCGTACGTTAAAGCAGTTGCTTGGTATGATCTCCTGCCAAGTAATGACAGGTCGTGCCTATATGTCTCAAACGCTCTCATAGCGAGATGACGATGGAGATGCAGGCACAAGACATTGGCATTTTGCTACCACAGTCTTGACGCCTAATATCCCAATGAGATGGATCAGCTTGCTCTATCCAGCTTAGACCTGCCTGCCAGCCTCAATCAGGCCACTTCGAGACTTGACCGAGATCTCAAAAGGGATCATGGGGCCGCGTGAGAGCCGTTGATCAGTCGAGTCTGATGTTACACAAAGAAGGTGGCGGATCGTTATGTCTCAAAGGAAGAAGCCTTAGTTATTGGCATGGCAATGAGGCTATCATGCAGGGCAAGGTATTGACCCAATACATGCTGTCTTGTGTTGGTTGCGGGGTCTGTTTACTCTGCTATTTCGGACGGCTGGATATCAAAACGGTCGCCAAGCTGCAAAAGTGAGCGAGACTTGGTCGCGATGAGGTCTCTGTGACGTCGTCTGCCATCTGTGCAGTGAGACGTGATACATATCGCAAGCATCACTTGTGGGAGCTCATAATAAGAAGCAACAAGAGGTCTCAGAACAGGTCACCATCGATCCAGAGCTTGACATGATCTTCTCGAGCGGCTTGGAACAGGCATCATGCGGCTGTCAAGAACTGTAAGAAAGGCGTCATGGAGCGGTAGGGATATTCTGATCAAAGACAATATACGCCGCAAACTCGACCCCTTCGCGATTTACAGGACATTGACGAGTGGCCGGGTAACTTCTGCGTACCTTACACAGTCGCCCTACTCATATTTTCGTATTCCTGGTCCTACAGAATATCAGGGCAAAATGCGGGACTCTGGAAAGATATCTGGGTCAGCCCTACCAGGCACCGTCGACTTTTAGTTTGATGCGATACCGGCGTGCTGACGGGAGTTGTTAGTTCAAGACCGGCGCCAGATTGTTTGGAAGCTACCCATGGTTAGTCTAACCTTCTCCTCGAGTCCTCAACTGTTGATTTGCCGGGGACTTTTGTCCGGTTGAAATCGTCGATGTCTTTCCGATCTCGGGTCATCACTTTATTGCTATGCAAGATCATCCCAGAATAACATGTAAGAAGACAATAATAGGCCTGTAGGATGACAGGCTCGTGATGCTGGTGTCAACGGCCACTGCGTAGGTAGTTGTCTTACTGTACCTTACTATACCAAATCTGAGTGTTGTTTGGATAGAACGAGGTCTCAGAGTCTCAAAAATCGACAAGAGGTTGGCAAGTTTGGTGTAAACCCCAATGGCAGCCCGACCGAATAATAAGACTGGATGCCCCGGGAAAAGGACCCTGATGATCCGGGCCGTTTGTGGCCGTGGTCCCGGCAGTTGAACCAGTTTCTGATTAATGCCGTAGGTTAGGTGGCTATCGTGAGTAGAACGGAGAAATGTTAGTCTGATGATGGACTCTGGGATCGTTTCATCTTTCAAAATCAAGGCTGGCTCAATACTGAGCACGAGTTGGAGGCTGATGCGTGGCAGAGCAGCACCCAGCTATCTATTAATTTCTTGTGTTATTGGAGGCCGCCTCACTCTTGTTAGCCAGACACTTTTCTTACACGTCGATTACCAGTCGAGACATTGATAGCCTGGGGTCTGTAGGCTAAGCCTCAACAAATCCTACCCTAGGGTTTCTTTGTGAACTAATGAGTCGCCAGATGCACAGAATGTGCTAGTATTCTTACCAGTGCTACAATATGTCATATTAAAGAACTCATATTTAATGTTTGTACTTCCCTCATCGACCAATATGTCCCACCTCAAGTTGGCTGTGTTGTCACCATCGCCATACACGTCTCTTTGAGGCCCCACCGCTGACCATGGCAGGGCGAACTCTCCCCACTGAATCGCCAAATCCTGGAGGAGATAGTGGGCTCTCAACGTACTTTAAGCGGCCTTCGAACACTCTCAATGGCTGGTTCTTGGCATCCGGTGGACGCTATCATCCCCCGCGGGATGCAGCTCGGCAGCGACGGGTCTGTGCTGGCACGTTGATTGAAATGATTGGCGGCGGAGTCGTCTTTGGTGTTCAGCCTTGTCAGCTAACACGATAATGCCTGGAGAAGTACGCCTTGAAGGAGAAGTCGAGAAGCCAAAGCTCAATGTAGATCGTTATCAGATGTGCGTTGGCCCTGAAGTATACAGCGTGTTGGAATCAGTAGTAGTGCCTCAACGAACTGAACAACAGCAGGCATCTTCCAGATATCACCAAACGGTAGATCCATAACATCCATGTAGATCTACATAGACCCCGAAAAGCAAGTAGCCACACAACCAAGGTCCCTTGTTCAACATCAACAACAAGTCTCGATGGCAGGCTGCTTCTTGCAAGTTGCAGTGCCAGCTAGGCAACAACAGCCAATTACAGCTCCTCATACAACTTGTGAGGTGCCCAGAGCCCTCCATCCAATGTCCCATTGTCCCGTGGCAGTGCATGAGGCAACCGCCCTCTTGCAGGGGAAACTGGCAGAAGACAAGGAATATTGGCTACAAGCGAGACGGGATATGTGGAGAGGAGAGGCTGGCAGCCTGGCTTTTTTGTTGTTGAACCGCCTAGGAAGCCTAGCTCCATCTTTAACTGGCCGGGTGACTCTTCCAATGCTTTAAGCTTCGCATCTCTCAGGGTCGTGGTACTTATGCGGCTGCTTTCGTGTCATTCCAACGGGCCCTTTTTACAAGTCATTCCAGGTATCTCGGTAACGGCTACATGTACCTCCAGGTACCCCGACAAGGCAGTCAGACCCCGTCTTACTGTACCTGTCACCTTCAATTGTACGTCCGCTCGCGCGCAAAGGAAAGCAACGGTTAGTATCAGGCAAGTGCAGGCGGCGTCCGAGAGTACACGGAGCCATTGGCTGCCTGCATCAACTTCAAACAACTAAGCAGGCAGGCGCTCTGAGCTGTTGCCTCAGCCTTAATCTGAACTTCTCTCTTCTTCTCTTTTCGTTTCTCCTCTTTCACCTCCACATCTTATCTTTTAAGCTTCACCTTGATAGCTGCTAACCTTCGCGCCGTATTCTTTCTCGTTTGTCTCTCTTCCACCGTATCCTTTCCATCGTTATCGTCTTGATCCGACTTTATAAGCGTCTCCCGTGCATCACGACGCCTCTCACCGTCTTTGTCTTGTCGCACGCGATCTCGACTTTCTTATCAATATCTCGTGCTGTTGTCTGCATTCCACATCCTCCCCGCCCCCGCTCCGGCTGCCGCATCCGCGCATCCGTTCTCCTACGTATCGCCGAACCTCCCGTTGTGTGTTTGTTGCTTCGTCAGCTTCTGCTGTCGCGTGCTTCACTTGTCTTATCCTGCTGGTTAGCTAGCTCTTTTAAGCCCAACCTGGGAGCTGTAACTTTATCTTAGAGCAAAACAAGACGGCTCCAATGCAATGATGGAGCTTGAATCCACTGATCTCAACTTTTCCGTCAGTTGGTTGTTGGGCCTCAAGCCCAAATCCACGTATCCCTCATGGGCAAAAACCTATCTGACAGATGAACCCCATTTTCTCGTGAGCCGTCTTCTTGGCCTTGTTCCCAGTCGCAAACCCCGCCGGCCAAGAAGGAGGCGCCATCGTTCCAGAACCATAATCCAATCCTCAGAATCTGCTGAGGAGGAGGACCAAAATGCAATGGACGAAAATGTGGACATGTTCGGTCTTGGGAAGTTGTATGGCGATGTTCCCTACGAAACTGATGATGAATCCGAGTCAGAATCCGAGGATGCACCTGTTGTGGAGGAAGAGCCGCCCGTCCTAGCAGAGCCCGCATTTCTGCAGCTTTGCAAAGAGATGGAAGATCTTCTGGACGAGATTGAGTATGTTGAACTTGAACATGAACATGCAAAGGGAATTTGTACTAATTGAACCCAGAAAATCGCAGCAAGAGGACTCCGACGACTCCGACAACGAATCGATTGACGGCCAAGAACCTGAAGAGTGCCAAGACGAATCCCCTTCGAGACTCGAATGGCTGCGACAGAAGGAGGTGGAAAAGTCAGAAAACAAATATCTTGATCGAATTATGTCTTTGCCGGGCTTGGAAGAAGCCAAGGCTTTCTTCTTACACGCAAAGGCTAAAGTCAAGGCCTCGCAAAGGCGTGAAACCGACTTCAAGAAGGAGAACTTCGATGCAGTATTCATGGGCAGCGAAGGCACAGGAAAGACGATGCTGGCCCGTCTCTATGCCAAATACCTTGTTTCCCTTGGGGTGGTAAAGAAGTCAGGGGTTTTCACTGGAATCAACAGATTCTCGGCGTATAACATGTCTAAGACGTCGACCCTCGGCACTATTCATAACACCTGTAATGCTTGTGGTGGCTGTGTAAGTCAAGTTCTCTTCAACCAGGGCTTCCAAATTGCTAATACACTTAGATCGCCATCATAGACCACGCCCATCTGATGAATAATGACGACTGCAACCTTTGGAGTTTCTATGTTCGCTCGCAAGACCTACCTGGCAAGGTAGTCATTATTCTGGCTGGCAATGGTGAATGGGGCCTGTCTGATCAGCTGGGTTATAGCGCCGAAGTTTCAAACCACTTCCCCGTCCTAAAGCTGCCCAACTATACCGCGAAAGAGCTGCAAATGGTATTCCATGGCATGATGCGCAAGTGGTTCAAAAACAGGATGGAAGTCGAGGGCGGCTATGATGGCCATTATGTCAAGATCTTGATCCGAAGAATTACACAAGGAGCCAACGAAAAGACATTTGGCAATATTTGGCCTGTCAGGAAGGCTTTTCTCGAAGCTTGCAGACGACAAGTCGAACGTTTCCTCCAGGCTCGTAAGGATGGGAATTATTTGGAGGATTTCAAGATGACTAAAGAGGACCTGCTCGGTAACAAGCCCTCACTCGGTCCCGACAAGAGTCTTGCATGGAAAGAGCTTCAGGCTCTTGTTGGGTTGGACGATGTGAAGGAGGCAATTCTCTCTGTGGTGAACCAAGTGAACCAGAACTTCATCCGTGAGATGCGCGGAGATGATCCCTTACACGTTTCACCAAACCGTGTTTTCCTGGGACCTCCTGGCACCGGCAAGACTACGGTTGCAAGGCTCTATGGAAGAATCCTGGCAGATTTTGGCCTCCTATCAAAGGGTGATGTTATTACCAAGAGCCCAGCTGACCTCTTGGATCGCTACATCGGAGGATCTGAAAACAACACCCAAGAGGCACTACGGGAAGCAGAAGGCAACGTTCTGATCATCGACGACGCTCATATGCTCGACCCTGGTACCAACGGCAGCAGCGGCAGCTCAAAGAATGGAGATTTCAGAGGCGCTATCATTGATACTATCGTCGCCGAGGTCACTGGTGCTGCTGGGGAGGACCGCTGTGTGATTCTTTGCGGGTACCCCGAGCAGATGAAAGAGATGTACGCCAATGCTAACCCCGGGTTGGAACGAAGGTTCCCTCTGGATACAGCATTCGTATTTGAGAACTTCAGTGAAGAAACCTTGGGTAAAGTACTGGACCTCAAGATGGCAAAGGAGAAACTGGTTGCCACCGAAAAGGCTCGCGAGGTTGCCATGGAGGTTCTGAAACGAGCCTCTGTTCGACCAAACTTTGGCAATGGAGGCGAGGTGGATAATCTTTTGTCTAAGGCTATTTTGGCTCGTCTTCGTCGTGTTGCCAAAGAGAGAAAATCCGAAGACGAGGACCTCGACGCTCTTCCTTTGGAGCCCCAAGATTTCGATGCCAACTACGACCGTTTATCACAAGCTGTGGCGAACACTCGAGCCCTGTTTGATGAGTTCGTCGGCTTTGAGGAAATCATATCCAAATTCGAATCTTACCAGTACATGGTACAAGGCATGCGACTGCGTAATGTCGACCCACGGCCCTACGTGCCGTTCACGTATGTCTTTAAGGGCCCGCCTGGAACTGGCAAGACGTCGACCGCAAGGAAGCTCGGTCAGATCTTCTACGACATGGGCCTGCTCTCCGCCCCCGATGTTGTAGATGTCTCAGCATCGCAACTCATCGGAGAATATTGTGGCCAAACTGGCCCCAAGACACGCCGCCTGCTCGAGTCTGCTCTTGGCAAAGTGCTTTTCATCGATGAAGCGTACCGACTGTCCGGCAGTCGTGGCTCCTTTGCTGAAGAGGCAGTCAGTGAGCTGGTGGACGCTGTGACAAAGCCGCAATTTGCTCGCAAGCTTATTATTGTCTTGGCAGGCTATGAGGAAGACATGGACCGCCTTTTGCGCAGTAACCAGGGAATCAAGAGTAGATTCGCAACCGAGTTCACTTTCCGTTCTCTTCGGATTGAGCAGTGCATCGAGCAGCTACGACAAGTTGTTGGAAAGGTGGGAATATCCATCCAGCCTACGCCTGAGATGGAGACTGCTACTCGCACATCTCTCTTTTCTCTCCTGCAGCGTTTGAGCAATGACAAGGGCTGGGCTAGCGGCCGCAGTATCGAAACTCTTGGTGAGCGACTAATTGGACACATCTTCAAGGAGTGTGCCATCAAAGGCTACACTGGCAAAGACCTCATTGTTTCAGGTCGTGAGTTGGTGACCATCCTGGGGCAGGCATCCGGTGTCCCTTATGTCGGTATTAGAATGCGAGGCGGGCAGGTCCCTATGGGTGCCAAGGTGATGACTCTCAAAGACCTAGAGACATCGGAGTAGAGAAGGGCTTATAATCGGTAAGCAGAGGTTGAAACAAGCGATATTCTGGTTCCAGCGTTTGTACTGTATCTGTTTTTCTTTTCTTTTCTGGACAAGGGGATGCATCTAAGAGTTGGGTTATCATGAGCATGAGACTGATTGGTGTTTGGAGTTTTATGTCCTTTCCTCTTGAGAGGTCATATCATGTTAGTAATTAGCGAGTTCTTTTCTTAATGAGATCAATGACTACTCCTTCAATTATTTTAATGGCTTGACATTTGGGTATCTTGTGTATCTTCCTTAAGTTATAAGTGCATTGCCTGTAGAACATACTCCTCCGATTTCCTGATTCTTCCACAAAATTAGGAATAGTAACACTGGCTACATTCAAGAAATCCCCCAAGATACTTCACTCTCAAAATATCTGACTCGATGCTATGCATATACAAAACTACTCATTCGTCATACTCTGTCTCAGTCGACTTGGTCTGTTGCGACCTGAAGCCGTGGATGTGGCTCTGCTAGGGCTATCGTCTCTCTCTGACTTGGACGATTTTGAGGCACGGATTTCAACAGCGATAGAACGACGTTTAGAGCCAGTGCTTCTTGGAGGTGGTGTCGAATTTGGTGTAGAAGGAGTTCGACTTGGTCGAGATCGACTTCGTGAGTTTCGTGAACGTGGGATTTCCGTCCCAACTGATGTGGGCTCGGAGGAAAGTTTTTCAATGTTGACGGACGGGGAGACTTCGATTCCCATCCGAGCTGGTACCTCAGAAGAAACTGCAGCCGTGGTGGTAGTAGCAGCAGCTCCTTGAACTTGTCGTTCATCCGCAAGACTTTGCGCCCAAGCCTCGCGGAACACAGCACCCAAGCTAACAGCCACCTCACGCGCAACACTGTTTCCAACAATCTTGTACTGATCCGGCGGTAGACCAAGTAAGACCTCATGATCGCGGAATCCTTGAGCCCTTCGAGCTTCCATGATGGTCAAGACGCGATTCTCACGCCAATGCAACGTCCTTCCGTTCTTTGCATCGCTGGGACTTTGGCTTGTGACAACGGTTTCGATGAGACGGTCTGGGCGCTGTCGACCATATGCGTTGGAATTGGGCTTGCTTCTTCCTAGAGTGCTGTCTGTGTCGGCAGGAAAAGCGAGACGCTCGGCGGGCGTGAGGACTCCGGATCCAGCTTTTTTGCGGTCGAGACCGAACCATGCTTGGGCAAAGTTCATGCCCCAGGGCTGGGTAGGGATCAGACCGATCTTGTTTCGTAGTTGTGTCGTCACGCCAATAGAGATGCGGTGGTCGGGGTACGGTACGCATATGTCGGGCTTCGAGTCGTAGACGGGTGGAAGATCCGCGGTAGCAGCGTGGGCAGATACAAAATCGAATGGTGTAGCAATGGGCATGATACGTTCGGCCATGGGCTCGCCTGTAGGGAGATTGCCGAGACTAACGGAGTTGGTACGTTCCGGATGAGCGTGTGTTGGGTGTGGACGACGGGGGAGACGATGGCCTGGTGCAGCAAAGGCGAGAAATACGCGAGAGCGACGTTGAGGTGAACCACAAGCGGAAGCGTCGAGGTAGAAGAAATGCGTTTGGTAGCCAAGACCCACGATGGCGCAGATGAGCTGACTGAAGACATCTTGATCGCGGTTAGCCTTGCGTTGGACGATGCCAGGAACGTTCTCAAGGAGGCCGTATCGAGGACGATAGAGGTCGATGAAGGATCCGAAAGCTGCGACAAGAGATTGGTTCTTTCGTTGAGCTACCGTCGTCTTGTCGTTCGTTAGCAGAGAAAAGCCGGGACAAGGACTGCCACCCGAGATGAAGTCAACGTCTCCAATCGGAGGGACATTGTCTGCGAATTGGCCATCGATGGCCAGACGCTGCAGATCGTCTATCGAGCCAAGGAATGGGGACACCTCCCCTGGGCCTGAAGTGTTAGCCATGTATGTGTGCATAGCCTTTTCGTTAAAGTCGTTCGCCCAGCGCATCTCGATACCACCTCCGTCTTCTAATCCCCGTCCAAAATTACCGCCACCGCAGAAGAGATCCAGGCCTCGTAATCGCTGGATAGGTTCGGATGGATCATACCCTTGCTGTAGTGAGGTGGGAAACGTCTCGAGGGGGACGTATGACTTGGTTGTGGCTTCTTCGTCGAAGACCTCTTCATGCGTAACGTAAAAGAAGCCCCCTACTCCATCTCGGTCATAAGGTGCCGGTATCGTCTCTCCAGTCTTAAAGAAGCGGACGTAGCAAGGGTCAATGATACGCCGTTTTTTAACCTCAATGAGGTTCTCACTGTACACCAGCTCATTTGGTCGAGCTTTTGACGCCCCAGGATCAACTTGGTTTCTTCTCAGTAGTCGCCGGAATCTGTATATCCCGCTGCCGGCCTCTTCATAAAAGGTCACAAATTCGCAGGGTTCAGAGCGGCCGCTCTCCTTATCGAGCATGACAAGTCGCGTCTCTCCCGGTCGATAATCTGGCACTTCGGGTACTTTGCGCGTGTGAGAGCAACGGAGATGATTCTTCTCCAGAGTCACCCACTTACGCTCACGGCAGATGTAAGTTTGGCGACAAAAGAACTCGGCCTTTGTCGCTGAGGTTCCTCCAAACTCAACATCGTGGACACCCAAGACTTCATCTTCGCGAATCTTTGCTTCTTCGTCACACGAGCAGTGGTCTGAGAGAAACAGCTCGTTGTTCCAGGGGTACTTCATCAAGGCGCACAGGGTGTCAACTGCGCGGTAGTACCAAATCACATCAAAAGATCGATGGCCACGCTTGTCGACGTGTACGCGTTGCACGAGAGCCAGCCAGCGGTCAACATCGTGGAACCCGTGGGATAAGTCGCGCCGCCATTTTGTTCCAGACTCCTCGGCATCTCGCTCCGTCGAAATGGTATCGCCTGGCTGAATATCTCGGATTTGTTGTTTTCCAGCCGTCGATATGGCCTTAGCATCCTTGTGGACCGGCGCGGGAAGCTCGAGATGGCGTTTCTGAATGAGCTCGTTCTGGAGAGATCGAGTCTTTTTACTTAAAGGCATGACCTCGAGGCGATCGCCAAACGGTAAATGGCTGAAACAGTCGTATATGTACTGAGTAACAATGGTCGGCGGAACGTCCTTAGCATTCTTCGCTCCGACCCTTGACTGATCCTCGGTTTCATCTATGCTTCCATCTGTGGGTGACTCGATTCGACTTAGAGACTTTCTTGATGCCTTCGGGCGTCCGTTTTTATTCTCGTCTTTCTTCCCAAAATGTTCGTATCGCCGGAACTCCCAAATCTCCGCCCAAAGGGTGTGTTTGTACGTCTTAGCGTAGCCCAACACGCCAATAGCCTCTTTGTGCAAGAATGCCAAGTTTGCAACTATGGACGTACGAAAGTCTTCACTTGGATGCTGTTCCCTCCAGGAGACGAATATAGGTGCCTTCTTGTGTGTCTTGGTTAACCAGTTGCTGAAAATCGACCGAAACTGAAAAATGGTCACGTCGTGTGCGGTTTCTCCCATCACCTTAAGATAGTCGACGAAATGCTTGGCCAAATCAGCGACCCACAGGAACGGGTTGAAGAAGCGACGGTATTCCTTGGCGGGACGATTCAAACGGTAATAAATCTTTCGCTTGAAGTTCAGAGCTGACTGGAACCAGATCTTGTCACGGACTGTGTGCTTGGACAGAGTGCCGTAGTTGTCGATCGGAAGCGCATGAATGCGAACATGTCGAACAAAGAACGATGTGCTCCCAACGCTTAATTTGCCGTCGAAGAAGAAGTTGCTGTGTCCTGCCTTGGTATCGAGATGATGTAGAGAGCACATCTCTTTCTCATATCTGGCACGATCGCAGTATACGGCAAAATCGTCAAGCTGGAACTCCACAAAGTCATCAAGGTCTTGACCTGCCTCTTTCGCCGCTTCGAGAAGTTGAGTAACTGCCTCGCGCTCATCGACGATTGGCACGCCAGGCTCGAATGGTTCGTAGCAAGATCTTGGGATCAGGAGGAGGCTTTCTGGAAGCTCAACTCTCACAGTGTTGCTTAAGGCTGTGTCCAATATCCTAGCTTCGGTCACCGTCGTCAACTCGGCCATGGTAACATCTTCATGTTTCAGCGTCTCAGCTGAAGCATCTGCACCGCCAACTGCCAGTCCAAGGTCTTCTTCCTCTCTGATGTCAGGCTCAAGAGCTTCTAGCATTTCGTCGTCAATGCCTTCGAAAAGATCTTCTGGGCTCGAGCCATAATTTGGAGGGCTCTGCGTAGGGGAACTTGGTGACAGGTCGACCTGTTCCATGACACTCATGCGCTCCTCTTCCTCCATCTCGCCAAACTTGGTCCACATTCGAGGCGCATCATGAGTCGCATTTGTATGCGGCTCTTGCGGAGCAAAGGCGTCTTTGAACACATCATCGAGGCCGTCGTTGTGATTCATAGACGGTGTCCAGTCGATATTGGGATTGTTCAAAACCTCTGGCGGGATATCGACTTCATCATCTTCTTCTAGGTCGATGTGCTGGTTATGTCAGCAGGCGTGACATCTTATGATTAGAACACTGCTCTTACCGGCATGTTGAAGACTGAAGCTCATGCATGCTATTGCACATGCGAAATAGGCTGTGTTTGGTGAATAACAATGAAAGAAAGGAGTGGACGCCCTTTAGAAGAAACTCAGTTGGAAAGTGACTCCAGGCAATCTATACTTCCCACAACTTACTTATTGGTACAAGGAAGTCAAACAGGATAACCTCTTCAAATGAGTTCAGAAATAGATGTAATTCTCATTTGTCAGTATTCCATGTCCTGATTTTTGTATATGCAATAAAAAACGACAGGATTCGAAGTGAGGCGCAAACAAAGATAAATCGATTTCTTCGACGCGCTCGAGAGTGAGATGAGATGCAAGCGGGCCCCAACAATGCAAATATTCAGTTTGCTAAGAACAGAGAGTGCCCAATCAAGGAATGCGCACTTGACACTCAATATTCCTTTGACAAAATTGAACAAAAGGGTCGAGTTTGTGGGGTTTGGCTCAGTCACGTCTCTTTGTTTGATATTGAAAGGAAGTGAGTGAATGGCTGACAATTTTGGTTGATGCACAGGCTTGTTCACCAGCGACCAGCATGCGCTAAGTCTAAAACGGTCGCTATAGCTCCGTAACGCCTTGGTGGTACCTCGACGAGAGGCTCCCTCTACAAACATCACAAGATGGATCCAAGTTTGAGAAGTACAAGTACGAATGACTTCAAAAAGACAAGTTGGAATTCTATTTCAACCAACACGCTTATATATGACATGAACCACGCAAATGCATCACCTTTCCCCTCCGTTGGTATATATCCCTTGACCCAACGCCGTAAAATGCATATCATGACAACCCTTCCTTTTGACCCAGACCAAACTCATCGTCGTCTTCGGAATCTGCTGTTGTAACCCGGTCCACCCTTGGCTCCGTGATTCCTGAGCTTCAGCCGTTGAAAATTTGCGTGAGCCCGTTCGTTAACCTTGCGTGCCGCCTTCTTAACTGTGCCCGCCTTCTTTGGTGCAGGCTTCTTCTCCTTGACTTCCTCAAAGTCAGACCCAGCATCGTCACCACCAGGTTGTGTCTCAGGAATAGCGTCCTCGTTCTCAATATCACTTTGGGGATTCTCGGCCATGTTCTCGGGTCTCTTAGTCCGAGTCGGGCGCATCTTGACCATTCTTGTCGTTCGCTTCTGACCCTTCTTCTTGTACACTCTCGTTGGATTGCCGTCCTCCTCCACTGGACTGTCGTACAAAGCTTCATCATCGAAGCCGCCGAGTGGCAATGGCCGTGTTTGACTGTCTTCGACCAATACGTCGTCCTTGGGTTTGGGTGGGAAGAGAGTCTTGGGCTTGGGTGCACCCATTTCCTCTTCTTCGGCGTCACGTAATGCGTCCAACTCATCGTCCAACTGTTCCTCCTCAACCTTTCGAAGGCTTGCGACAATCTCACTGAGACCCCTTGTGAAAGGCTTACGCGGTAGTCGCAAAGGTGCCGGGGCATCAAAATCGTCATTCTCATCGAGAACTGGGAGGGTGTTGCGCTTTAAGAATGCTGGTGTGTCGAATTGGAGTTTTGAGACCGAAGAAGGCGTCACGGCGTCCACATTTCCATCACGGTTCTTCAACGGGGTCATAAAGTGGTTGAGTCTTTGCCGCTTGCTAGACGACATGGGCGTTCGACCAAGCTTCTCACTCTCCTCGTCATCCATGGTTGCTGATCGCTTGCTAGGTGTTGCATTGAGCTTTCGTGCAGATCCTGTTTTTGTCGCAGAGTCCTTCTTTGATGGTGTTCCCAGCTCTTTTTCCACCAATAAGTCAAAAAGTCCGAGAACACGGCCATCTCTTTGTGGTGTCGGGCCAACCGAGGTCACAGACACGGGACTAAAAAGCTTCCGTGAAATGGCTGGACTATTCATAAACTCCTCATCATGATCCAGGGTACGGTTCTTGGATGGTGTTTCGATAGGCTTGGTGCGTTTGGTGGGGGTTTGCGCTGGGAGAGTATTGGGTTTTCGCTTCCTAAGTTGCGAGCCCTCTTTTGAAGGGGGCGGGATCTTGCCGGAGAGTATATCTCGAACCTTGTTGTACTGTTTATATTTCGAAGCTATTATGTTGTTAGTAAGAGAATTGCTTCTTGGCTCGAAAATACTTACCAATCTCTTCGTTTGCTTTGATATCCCCTCTTCCAGGCTTCTTGCCCTCGTGTTTGTTTGCCCAGTCGGTTTCCCAGGTTTTTAGGTCGACGCGCAGTTGCTGCGATTGGTTTTCATATTCAGCTCTTGTTGCTTCGTCCATTGCTGCATTAATATATGGATACTTCGGGGGATTATGAGCAATGTGTGGGGTTGAATCGAGACAATGGACAAGAAAATGATATGGTCATGAGAACAAGAAAGGGAAAGTGGAATTGTGTCGCGATTAAAGATAAAACGCGTATTGATTTCGATGTGGGACGCGAACCACTCAACGCGAAAATACCTAGACTGGGCTTAGGCCTCACGTCATGGCGGTTGCAGGGGATGGCGCGGGACAACGGGCCCACCCGCTAGGTAATTGAAGCTCCGGGCCTCACCGGTACGTATCTCTGTTAAGTTCCCCCACGTTGATCTCCAATCTATCTATCCATCCATTCTTCATCTTCATCATAGCCACTTTAATATTCTGTTTCTTTGCGCCGGATCTTTTGGATACGCTCTTATTCTTACGTTGCGCGACTCAGCGTCATTGCTACCCATCCATCCCTTCAAACCCGCTATGGAAGCAGACCAACCTGCAGACGATCTCCAGCGTCAAGTCCTTCAAAGCACCCTCGACGAAATCGCGACCCGGCAAGAAGACGTCACCGACTGCTGCGTCATCTGTCTCGAGAGCATTACTGAAGTCTGCGAAGCCTTTCCTTGTCAGCACCGAAACTTTGACTATCTCTGCCTCCTCAGCTGGCTGGAGCAATCGCCAAAATGTCCCCTCTGCAAAGCTGTCATCTCTCAAGTTCGCCACGCCCTCGATGAACCCGTCGCAAAAGTCTATACCGTCCCTAAGCCCGTGCCGGAAGCGCAGACTCAACAATCTGATACCAGACCGTATGCGCCGTCGTCTATTCGTCGTCAACTTCCTCCGCGACGTCGTCCCTATCCCCGCCGATCACGCTACGAAACACCTAGCTCGAACCCCTCAGACGATATCGCCCGGCGGAGGGACGTCTATCGCAACAACCGGTACTCGAAGCATGTTGGCTCTAATCGCCTATCTCGCTACCGAGAGTTGACACCAGCTGCTTTTTGTACGGACAATGACCTAGTGTCGCGCGCACGAATGTGGATTCGACGAGAGTTGCAGGTCTTTTCTTTCTTGACCCCTGATGCAGGTGAGACGGAATCAAGACATGGAGATAGTAGCTCTAGAACCGATATGGAGAGAAGAAGAGCCAACAACGCCGAATTTCTGCTCGAATACATTATTGCTGTCTTGAAGTCCGTCGACATCATGGGCAGCGCTGGCCAGGCTGAGGAAATGATTTCGGATTTCTTGGGAAGAGACAATACGCGCCTCTTCTTACATGAGCTAAGAGCATGGCTTAGGAGTCCATATACAAAATTGGCGGACTGGGATAGGGCAGTGCAATACGACGTATCCGCAACAGGCAGTCCTAGGGCTGAGTCGGAATGGGATGGCAACTCAAGCAGAGACTTAAGGCAAGACCAAGATCAAGATAAGTCTAGCTATGGGCATAATCGGGGCACATATAGGAGACAAGGAGATTTCTATCGCCCTGGAGGTCGTTCGCAAAGAGCGAGAGCGGCGCATAGACACGAACCATATAGGAGACGAGATGATAGAGGTTGACGAAGCATGATAGGAGGTGGGTTTTGGATAAAGATAGAATACGATACCCGGAGAGCAATCTCCATTACATGAGTTATGACATTACATTTTAAATCGATGCCTGACCAACGCTTTCCGTTGAGTTTGAGATGCGTACGGTGAAGCCGAAGCTGATTTGATAGCGGGCGGAGTTCCGCCCTCTTAATGAAGCTATACGCATTCTGTCTAATACGCTCAGTAATGCTCGAAATAAACGCAAGGCGCCATTGAGAGTTAAATAGGGACCTTCTTGCACGTAATATAACCTCAAAGTATCTTCATACGCATCTTGTTACTTACCTAGTACTCTCTTCCATTAAGTCCCCTCAACTTTCCCAACCACATATCAACCAACATATTCAAAAAATCACAGCCACTTCACATTACACTTCAGAGAGCAAGCACCAAAATGCCTATAATCACTATAACAGCCATCTCAGACCCCGTCTGTCCCTGGTGCTACATTGGCGCCCTTCGCCTCACCCGCGCCATCGCCCTCTATCTGAAAACCGTCTCATCCAGCGACACCATCATCACAAAATGGCACGCCTACCAACTTAATCCCAACACAAAAACACAATCTCTTGTCTCTAAAATGGCCTCCCAATGGGGAGAAGAACAAGTCCCCGCTGTTAAGGCACGCTTGAGTGACATCGCGAAGAGGGCAGGTCTCACGTTCAACTTTGGCTCAACAATTGGTAACACGAGAGATGCGCATCGACTGGAGAAACTGGGTAGGAAGTATGGTCTTGAGACAGAGGTCGCGCTGGAGGTTATGAAGATGTACTTTGAGGAGGGTGGTGATATCACTAGCAAGGAGGAATTGGCTGGTGCGGCGGAGAGGGCGGGTGTTGATAGGGATGAGGCGAGGGCGTGGTTGGACGGTGATGATGGAGGTGAAGAGGTTGATGCTGAGGTGCTTGAGATGCAAAGGATGGGTATCAAGGGTGTTCCGCGATATATCATCAATGGGAAGTTTACCGTGGATGGTGCAGAGGATGTTGGAGAGATTCTGCAACATCTTGTCATGACACGAGAGGAGGCCCTTGACGAGTGTCAGTAGACTTTAACCATGTATTTGTACATCATAGACAGACCTAGATAGATCGCCAGAGCAATTGTATTAGCCATCTTCATATCTCATAAGGGTATCATCTCACTACACACTTCACATCCTCATCAACCCTCCCAGATCCTTCTCCATCTGTCTCAACCTAATCTGTAACTCCCTCTTCTTTACCTCCATCTCCTTAGCCTCATCCTCCTCCCTTTTCAAGTCTTCCTCCGTCCAGACTTCGCCTTCTTCCTCTTCCTCCTCCTCCTCATCGTACCAATCCCGGTGATCTAAGCTCGCCAATTGCTCCGCCTGCTCTGCAACTCGCGCCTCGTAGTAGGCCGCTGTGTTCTTCCCATGCGCATGCTTGCTCCTCAGCGCAGCGATGCGCTCCCTCGCGCCTGGCAACTCATACACACCGCAGAGCTTCTCCGCGCCGCGGAGTAGAATGTTGACGTCCACATCACCCTTGCGGTCCAACTCACCGCGCCGTAATTCCTCGTGCATCTGGCCGCCCAGCACAGCTGCCACTGCCGTCTGACGACGGGGATGTGTACCAGTTCGCGGTGGAGGACCCGTAGTGACTTCACCGGAAGCTACATTGAAGACGGTCTGTCGTCTACCCGAAGACTTTTTCTTCTCGGGCTCGGCGGGCTTGAGGGTCGTTTGAGGCGGTGGAGGAGGTGGTACGGAGAAGAGGGCGCGCTCGTGTGGTTCGGTGTCGCGGATGAGGGATGTGATATCGTGGTTAGAGAGAAGGGCATTGGTGAAGATTTTTGGCCGGGGGAACCTGAGAAGAAAATGTCAGAAGGGAGGTAAGAAGCGAAATGATTGTTGCTTACGGAAGAGAGTCGATGCCATGGCATGAGAAGCTAATTTGCTCGAGATGCGCAGAGATGAGCGACATGGTGAGCGCTTTCTTTGAAAGTTTACTACAATGTCGGTTCCGCGGTGAAATAGTCTAGCCAATATTCGTTGTGTTGATATGATGTCGTCAAGGCTGAGGAAGAATACCTCAAAGTTAAGTTGTAATGTTGGGGACCGTTCTAATGTTGATGATGGTGGAGTTTCAAAACAATCAACGCGGGCAGCTCTCTTATCGATAAGCACCCCACTTCAGCTTCAATTTGACTTACACGCCTGTTAGTGACTTGCCTTATGCTATGGAACCTGACGTCTTGTATCACTACTGATAATTGAGCTTTGATGTGTATTCAATATAACTCTGGTATGTTGACTTTAAATCCCATTTTATTTTATTCAGTCGGCATTTGTCTCTCAGTGGCCTACAAAGTGTTAAACCTTAAACGATAGATACTCACGGATCAATAATAGTACCTAGTAACGTCCTTTAACTATTCAGCTACGAATGCAGGCTTAATATAGCATCCTTTGTGTTATTGTGACCAACGTAGTTTCGATACTGGCCCCAGGGGTCAACTCGGCTTGTGAGATAAGATAACCGGTAATAATGCTAATGCATCTCAGATAGAATGACAAGAGCTCGAAATATAGCCTACAGTGCCAAGAAGAACGATGCGAAGGATTAACGATTCGTGAAGGCTCCCAGAGCCACGAAACTGCATCACACATCATCTAAATCTATGTTGATGCTTGTATTGGATCTCCTTTACCCCTGTAGATCAAGGAAGCCAAGACCTTTACTACTTACACGACAAAACTTGCCACCAAAGCCAAGAACCAGAGAACCAAGGCATATCAGTTAGTGCTCTCGCTCTGGCCTGAATATCAATGACTAGTGGTATCTGCATCACCGCTCAATGATAAAGGAGAAGTAAAGATTCACTGATACTGTGCGAAGGGATGCTATGTGAAGCGCCTAATTATATGTGTTCCTGGTCCATGATCTTTGATTGATGGAAGAATACGGGATGAGAAAAGAGAAACCCAATCTATCCCAGTCTAGAATTGCTTTGATAATAATCATGATAAAATGCCAAAGCGGCGCTTTCGAGCTGCCTGCCAGACTTGTACCCATATTTTCTCCGCATACATAATGATTCTGTGCTCAAACATCCATCTTATGCTTTCAACAAACTGACTTATAGTAACAGTCTAAAAGGTATCCCAATGAAATCCAATGTGACAATCCCATATTCGACCTGTCGTCTTGGGCCTTGATGCTAATTCTATGCAAAACATCCAACATCATTCTCTGTGATCAAATGGTTTCCTCATCCTTCAGTGCCCGCCTGATCCGTAGGCATTGAGCAAGGCGAACGCAATGAATGATCACCCGTTGCTTTGTACCCTGGCAGGTCCAGGGGCTGGCTAGTCGGTTCAGGCGGTGTCATGCTCATGCTCGTGGGTTATAAAAAGGTGAGTCGTTATCGTCGTCAGAGGGACCCCTGGTCGCCTCTTATCCTCGTAATATCATTAATAGTCATGCCGGTGGTGGCCGGGGTTGCATGACGGCTGTCGCAGCTGATATGGTGCGTGCTTGCAGGGCATTGAGCTCTAGCTTGAGCTTGAGCCCATCTCCATAATTTCTATAGCCCAATAGGGCAATTCCCTGGCGAGATGCTGGTGCGCGACAAGCTCATCTTCGCTCGAGTCAGGTTCCTCAAGTTCCTCGATCCGCGCAGGGGGCGGGTCATGGAATAATAGGCTGGTGCGGTGCATCTTTCTCCGCATGCGACGTGCGCTAGAACCGACTTCGTTGGCGTCGAGTCCCTCGCCGTCGTCTTCTGAATCGCTAAGTTCGCTGTGTGTTCGTTTGCCAAAGCTACTACCCATGCTCATCCGACGGAACTTCTTGAGCTGCTGGCGGCGGGTAAGAAACTCTACCTCCTGGTCGAGTTCGTCTTGCTCATTGTCCGAGGTCTCGTTGCTGCATGTGAGGTTTTCGAAATCCTTGACCATGGTCTTGTGAGCTTTCCTGTGTCGTGACCTTGAGCGACTGCGATTGGATTCGATCTCGGTAGGTTGTAGCACATCAAGTCCGTCGCAGTCGCTGTCCATGGGATCAACATCTTCAAGAGTGAAATTGCAAGTAGCTGTTGCCGTAGATGTGGCAGTAATATGTGAAGTCTCGGCCTCCTCAGTAGCGCCGGATCTGTCGGACGATGAGCCTGAGTCAGATTCAGAAGTGTCCGAATCACTTGAAGTGTCGGTGTCGTCGTCGTCATCATCGTCGAGCTCAATGTCAGAGTCGTCAATTGGAGAAGACACAGCTGGGCCAGCGACATTGCCTATGCTGCGTACACTTGGGCTCCCCGACTCATCTTCGTCTTCGCTGCTGCTATCCTCATCGCTGCTGTCGTCGAGCATGTCAGATGAGGAAGACGAGCGAGGGCTCAATTGCTCAGGCCCCATGGAGGGCTGGTAGCTAAATTGGTGACCATCACCAACAGGCTTGATGTTAGGGTCCGAAGCCAAGGGTTGAAAATAATGATCATGAAAGTCAGGTTGACGCCGAGGTTTCAGACTGATCTTGCGAGAGAAGGGCGGCGATGTGGTGGGGGTCTCTGGTGGCGAGTTTGGGTCGGCGGTGAGAGTTTGGTTTTGGGTCTGAACCTGAGCTTGCAATTGAGCGACGTTGAGGTTTGGCGTCGCGGGCCGCCGCCTGATGCTTCTTTTCGGCATGGCTGATGTAGTGTGTATGTAGACCTTGAGAGTTGAGGTCTAGTAAGAAACGTATATATTGTATGGGATAAGGAGGATCCCAGTCGTGTCAAAGTATTCAATCTTTGACAGACAGACAGACAGACAGACAGAAGGAAACCAACAGGCGAGTCGTGTAATAAGCCTGTGGTCTTGGCCTTGAGTAAGACCGTCAACAACAAGGTAACCCAGGTAAGTAGGTATCTTATCGATCAACGTAAGGTAATGGTAGTTTGGTTGGCGTTGATGTGGGGTAAAAGAAACGGACGGAGGCGAGCCGATCCGGAAGTAAAAAAAAGAATACCTTAGGTAAAGTTAAGGTGAGGGAGGTACTTGGGTAAGACCAGTAAAGTTGGCGTGAGGATGAGGTACCAGGCGCAGAGACAGGAAGAGAGCAATTGCCTGGAGCGAAGGGAAAAGAGGACAAGAAAGACGGGAGACAAAAAAACGGCAGGAAAAAAAGCTTGCAACCGTTTCTGTTGGCTACTGCAAGGCAAAGCAAGTAAGTGCTGGCTCAGGCGTGGACGTGGACGTGGGCGTGGGCGTGGTATGCAATGCTAGGTTAGGTTGCTAGGGATCCAATACTACGCGGGGCTGCCAACAGAGCATCGCAGGATGCAATGCACCCAAGTGGTCAACGGTGTGAGTTGAGAGGGGAACGTAGATGGAGTCGATTGGGCCCCGGTTCAGTCCAGTCTAGGTCAGGCTCTCGGGCAGGGCTGATTTCTGTAGCGGCGGGGGGATGATGGGAACCCAGGGTTCTCTTTTTTGGGGGTGCCAGTCTTAGGGCCCCTCAGGCCAGCCAGCACTGACCTTGGGTTCAGGTCAGATCAATTGGCGAGGGGAAACAGGCGGAAACAAAAATAGAAGGCTCAGGGAAACAAAAAAGAAGAAGCGGAGGAGAATGACGGGATAGACGTGGGACAAGCCAAGGCCCGGTCTTGTCGCGGGGACCCGTCAGGTTCTCGCTTGGTTCAACTTTGGGCCTCAAGCCAATGTCGTTGAGGGAACAACGACGACGACACCTCAGAGTTGATTAACTGGTAGGCTGTGATACGTGTGCCAGTGGCAGTAGTAGTCGTGGCAATGTCAGTTTGGTGAGTTTGCCGTAGATTAATAATAGCGATAACGATAGTCAGGGAGTCAAGACCCAGAGGAGGAACCTCCAACACGGAGAGGATGATATGCGACTTGTGTTTGGGGTCATGATAGTCTTTCTCGTAATAGGGCGACAGAGATGTCCTAGCAGAGGGACCAGACAAAAAGAAGTCTCCGGGGAGATCTTTTTCGGTCCGCTTATCGTTGATTCGATTTGATTTCCAGTGCCCTACAGCGACAACCCAAGCGATGTGGGCAGCCAAAGTCTGTGCGTGGAAGAATCTCGTCGTCGAGATTAATAAGAGTGTCGATTATCAATCCCGTATCTTTTTGTCGTTCACTTAAAATAAATTCAAGTGAAGATGACAAAAAGAAAAGAAAAAGAGGGAGAAGAAAAGAAGAAGAGAAGAGAAAAAAAAGTAAGTGGAAGAGGAGGGGAAATCAAGAGATAAAAAAGTAAAGAGCAATGCAAGTGAGATGGCGAGCACCGGAGGGACGGAGGGGGGAAACGGCTTTGATAGGCCCCGCAGCCTTGATTGATTGATGGATGATGGATCGCTTGATTGATTGACTGAGGTGATGAGCAGATGCACAACAGACAGAAAAATTCATGTAAGTAATAGATATGCGGACGGTACCAGCCTGGTACGGGATGGTACAGCGATGATCAAATCCTCTAAGTCCAGGTTCGGAGACGTTGATCAACGATGATGCGATCAAATGACGAGTGTTTTTCTATAACCACTCAATCAATGAGGCGAGCAACAGACGCCGAGAGTAAAATAACGGCACAGCGGTAGCAGATAGATAAGACAATGCCCTCTAAGCAAGCGAACAGGACCCTGCTGGTCTTGTAGAAATACAAGGAATGCCCTTGTATCAGAGCCTCAGCCGCGTTCCTAGTTTGGGTTTGGGAGTCTAGCGCAACGCTGGCCTGGTGTGATGTTTTTCTTGCTCTGTCTAGTCTTTGTAAAAGCGGCCTTTTTTTCTGTGCGGAGTGGGAGAGTGGAGGAGAAGGTAACGGTAACTACAACTGTAGCGCCGGAGCCGGGGCCGGGTTCGGGTCTGTAAAAGAGGAGGTTGGGCTGCCGTCTCCGAGATTGGTCAAAGAATGTCTCAGTGAACACTACGTGAGAGGTTCAAACGATCCTGCACCTTGAAGGAGTTTCTTGATCTGGGTCGGATCTTTTCGTCCTCTTTTCTTCTTTCTGCGTTGTGTCTCTGATTAATTAAAAGCCACAATCTCGATTTCCAGGCTTTTGGGTCGACGAGGCTCCGGGCCGTGATGGAACGGAGAGGCCTAGTTCGGGATTTTGAGGAGAGACGAACAGGCAGACAGACAGACAGACAAAAGTACTGACTGTATAGGTTGGATTGGATGTTTTTGCTATCACACAGGCTCTGAATACAGGTTTATGCGGTCGCCTTTTTTATACTGAAGTGGGCTGGCTGCTGTATGTAGTTGCAGTTTGGGGGCCAAAAACTGCAGTAGGTAGTAGACGTATGTGTAAGTATAAGTAATCAATATGAAACCAACAAGTCGAAAACGCTCGACGGTTCTGGAAAATGCAAGAGATGGATCTCTTGACTGTGTCCACAACTATCAATAACTTGGGCGTAGGGCGATGTCTTTATATCTCAACGGCAACTTACTCTAGCCTGCCTTGGCTGCACGGTAGTTGAGAAATAGAAACTGTAAATAACTGATATACGATGCAAATGCTCAAACACACACATGGAACGGCCCGCTGTGTCCATGTCAGCCTATCCACGTCTCCAAAACTCATGTGAAAGCAGGGAGGTTGACCGAGGCCAGCATTAGCGTCGGGTTTCTGCCAACACAGAACAACCTTGGAATGGAAGTTGGATCTTCAGCCGTGGATCCTTGAACATGTGTTCCACATGTAAAAACCCTTGCAGAAGAATTGGATCCCACAGATAATAAACAGTCAACGGTAAATATCTCGAACAGAAATATCACGCTCAAAGCCCAAGAGAAGCCTTCTCTAAGCGCCGCCGTGGACCAACCCGTTTAACAGATCCATACAGGGGGCATTTGGGCATCAATGCTCAAGGGACCGTCTAAGTTAGGGTCCTTCTTCACCCACAACGAACCGACAGACTTAGACCGAAAAAAAACGACAAGGGACCGTTTATGTTAGTTGATAGGAATTACCGTCGTCTGGACTTTTGACACGTTGGGTATGACTCTTAATTTTCGTGGAGACTCTTGTGTGTTGTAAGTTGTTGCGCCGTTGAAGTGCAACGTCCAGTCTTACTTGGACAACACTACTAATACAAGATGCAATAATGAGATGGTGAGATTTTGATTGATTGATTCAGTTCCGGGTCTTTGTCTGGCCTCGGAATGCTGATGAGCTGGCAAAGCATCAAACACGAATAAGAGACTCCTTGTTGTGCACAACTTGCATCTGAGAGACCAGAAAGTAGACGAGATGTTCTGTGAATGTACGCAGTACACGCACAAGAAAAATCACCTTACCCAAGAGGAGAGACATATTTGTACGTACCTACAAGTCACAGCTGGGGATCCTGAAGGGTACCGATACCCATTGTGCGGTACCGAGACGCTGCTCAACGGCCCGTCATCGTCATCACGCATTTGCGTATTCCGTCTCTGCGAGAGATTGGATCCGTCCGACCTGCAGAGTTTGACGAAACGGGCGTATCGACTGTACCTATCGCGAGGGCACACGTCTGATGGCATCATCGCGTAGCATTGGTTGGAGTCAATTGGTGGTGATTCGAGGGATTGAGTGGTGCGCACATCGCACACGACGCACAGAGAGGCTAAACTTTCGCTTATCGTCTCAAGATTCGTAGCTGAAGTAGATGAATCTGTAAGTCAGGATGAAGATCTGCCTCAAGGTCTGTGTGAGTGTGACTTTGTTACTTGGGTCCATTGAGCTTCATGGTAGAGCTGTGAATATTCGCAGTCCCATAGTCAATATGAAATAAGCAAATTACAGCAGTATCAGGGCAATTGGAGACTATTATCAGTGGCTAGAACGTGACATGTGAAAATATTTACATAACGCTAAGTTTGGGTTATGGTTGAGGCTTGGAATGACATCCCTCCACGCCATCCAAAACGATTTTCGGAGCGGAGCCAAACGGGCTGCCCCGCTTCCCCGTCTCAGCGCCGGGAGCCACTGAAACTCAAATCAATTGGACGGGCACTTAAATCAACAAAACAAACCATTTTGACACTTCCTTACACATCTACAACCCACAATGGTAAGTAAAACTGCCAGATACTCGGCCCAAAAACCATCGCGATTAACACAAACTCCTCATCTTAGGCTCCAGATCCAAAACCTCCAGGGCGCAAGCGCGGCCGGCCCGCAAACGCGTCCAAACCCGCTGATGCCAGCGCGTCGCAAGATCGCCCAGACGAGTACGAAGCCGACGTCGAAGAAGCGCCGCGCCCGAAACAGCGAGGACGTCCCAAGAAGCAAGCGCAAGAAGATGCACCAGAGGAGGCTGTAGCGCAGGAGGATAAACCTCGAAGGAAGCGTGGTCGGCCGTCGCTAGAAGACAAAAACGCAGAACCTACAACAACAGAAGATGCGGCGCAACCAAAGAGAAAACGCGGTCGGCCTTCGCTCGAGAAGAATCAGAAGAAGAACGAGAAAGAGGTTGAGCAGGAAGTGGTAGAAGATACTGGGAAACCGAAGCGAAAGAAGAAAACAAAAGCGGCTGAGGTTGAACAACCGGAAGAACCACAAGAGGAACCTCAACCACGAAGAAAAGGTCGCAAGGTCGCTGAGCAACAACCCGAGCACGAAGAAGCAGAGCCAGCACCTCGAAAGAAACGTCGACGCGATGCGCCAGAACCTGAACCTGAACCCGAAGAAGAGCCACAGGAAGAGCAGCAACCACGACGAAGTCCACGAAACTCCCTACTCGATCTCGGTGCTGAAGACGCCCATAACAAGGGTCGCAAGGCAAAAGGACTCAAGAAGAAAAAAGGACGCGCATCACAGGAAAACGTAGAGGAGCAACAAGATGATGAACCTACTAAGAAGCGCGGCCGACCAAAGGGAGGAAGACCATCGGCCGAGAAGGCAGATGAACCACAACAGGAAGAGGAACCGGATACCAACAACAAGAAACGCAATCGCAAAGACGACGCGCCCTCCGACTCAGACGAATCCCTTCCCTCTCCGCCAAAACCATATCTTCACATCGCGCCTTTCAAACGCACCATCCGCTCCTCCACCATCGCCGCAAAATGGTCCCCTCTAACCGGCTCATCCCTCCCCGCCGCAACATCCATCCTCACCCTCGCCCATCAACCCATCCTCCAACGCACATCCACAACACGCAACCGTCGCACCCATGCCTCAGCAGCTCTTCATCTCGTCTCCCGCCGCATCGAGCGCAAACTCGCCCGCGGCTTACCCTTCCCACCTGCATCATCTTCAGCAACGACGCGTCGGCGCGCAGATGCTGATGGAGGTCGCGCGATGGAGCTTGACTTTGAAGCTGTGCTAGATGGTAAAACGGCGTTGGAGAGACAGCTTGTGCCGGGGATGCATGCTGTGGAGTTGTTGAGGGCTGAGAGAGATAGGATGGAGAAGGAGCTTGATAATGATTATGAGGAGTTGAGAAAGCTTGAGACAAATGCGAGGGCGCAGACGAGGGAGCGCAAAGACTTGTTTCGCAAAGCTCATGTTCTGGCGCCGACGTCACGGCCTGCGAGTCGAGATCAAGATACGACTATCGTCACTGACAAGGATGAGGGAAGTCTCAAAGCAAGTTTCATCATCTATTCTATTCAACTACAAAGACTAACACCCAAAAAGGATCTTGTTGATACACCTCTAGAGCCTCTGGCCCTACAACTCGCCGGGCACGCGGACAGTATCCGCGGAAACCTCCAGCAGGCTGAGGGCGTGACACCACAGCTGAACCGCACAAAGGCAGCGTTGCAGGATGTGTTACAGCGATATCTGGACGGTGGTGCTTACGAGCAGGTTGTCCTTGGATAGATGGAAGTTGTGTTTTGTATGTTACCTACCGGATGATGAAATGGGCTATCTATGGTATGAATGGATGATAAAGGCGTTGGGGTATTGTAATGAGTTGGATTGGTTGGTACGCATTGATAGCAATGCAATTGACCCGAGGGGCAGGTCTATTTACCAGTACAGGACATGTTCAGACATAGAACATGGGATAATTCTACAAGACTATCTGGCAAGGCATGACATGACTGATAAGACCTAAGTTGAATAAGCATTCACAAGTCACTTTTTGACACCTGTGTACACCAAACCAGACATCCCCATTCAAGACTTATGTACAAAAGCAAGATGTATATGTGAATAAAGCAACTCAAAGAGATGAAGCGCAGTCGACGGAACCGACGCTCCAGATAAAGCATAAACAAGTCTATCTATCTAGAAACGCTTCCTGTACAGTACCCAGCAGAACCCCATGAGTGCTACAGTCAGAAGTAAACAAGACCAGGCATCGCAAGAGGGTATTTGTTGTGTGGGCAAGATAAGACAAAGTTCATGATTCTCATTGAATTGATTTTGGAAGAAAGAAGCAGCAGCAAAAAAGTAAAATTGTCATACATCCAGGAGAGTAGTGTCAACCCGCCTGAGGAATCCTTCCTCCACTAGATGCCTAACCAAGAAGTAACCAAATGGTGATTCATGTACAGAGATGAGACTGCATATACATGGGCGGCGTCGTCAAGACATTTATCGGAGGCGGCGAGAGAAGCCAGTGGGCTTAGCGTAACCACCGGTGGCGGTGTCGTTGACGGGGTAAGGGACAACAGTGACGGTAGCCTCAAGGGTGGTGGTGGTGTCGCAGATCTCATCCTCATCATCCTCGTCGTCCTCCTCATCGTCATCGTTGTCATCACCGTCCTCAGAGCCAGCCTTGTCAGTGACAGTGGCGTCAGAACCAGCGGTCTTGCTGCCCTCACCGCCGACGGTAACGTAGACAGTAGAAGCAGGGGCGGTGACAGTGACGGTCTTGTCAACACACTCGCCAGAGCCGTTGCCGGAACCGTTGCCAGAGCCGTTGCCGTTGCCGGAGCTCTCATCATCGGTGTCCTTGCCAGTGCTGTAGCCACCATCGCCGTTGGCGGGGCCGGTCTCACCAGGGCGCTCGACGGTCTTGGTGATGGTGCCAGTGCTGGTCTTGGTGGTGGTAGTGGTGGAGTCATCCTCCTCGGGGGTACCGTTGCCCTTGCTTCCATCGTCGGTGACCTGAGGGCCAGCGGGGACAGTGATGGTGGTCTGGAGGGTCTTGTGGATGGTGGTGGTGATGGTGTCATCGCCCTGGGTGAGGGTGACGACCTGGTCAGTGGTGTAGTCGGAGACAACGGTGGACTTGTCGTCCTCACCACCGGGAGGGGGGTAAGCACCGCCAGTGTTCAGGGGAACGGGGGCAGTGTAAGGGGCAGTAAGAGTCTTGCCAGTGACACCACCGGTCTCAGCATCGTGGAGGACGGAGCTGGAGATGGAGCTAGCGTCAGCGACGGGGCAGACAACCTCGGTGAGAACGACGGTGTGAGTGGCAGTGTAAGTGGTCTTGTCGGTCTCGGGGAGCTGGTCATAGGCAGTCTGGTCACGAGCAGGGCAGTTGGTGACAGTAGGAGCACAGCTGGTGATGGTCTCGACGACAGTGGTCTGGACGGTCAGAGTGGTCTGGGTGTCGGTTCCGTTGTCTCGGCGGAAGTGCATGTTGTGGTGAGGGTAGTTGTAGGCGTTGGCCATGGCGGCGAACATGCCGATGCTAGCGACGACGGACTTCATTTTGAAGGTTGGGGTATGATTTGCTAAGTGCGGTTTTTGCGGTAGCTTCAGTTTTGTCTATGACAACGATGTAATGGCCGTAGAAATCAATTCCACAGTTGAGCAGCGAGCAAGACACAGTTTTGCTTCACTAAAGAAAGTATAAGTTGGAATGTGAGAAAACGCTGGTTGCTGTAATGCTGGAAGGATCGTAATGGCAGAAGCCGAAAATGAATGGAAAGTCACAATAGAGACTGAACGAGTGTGGTGGTTGAGATAGACGAGACTGAGAAGCAAGACCCGAAGTGAGGCAGGAAGCGTTAGATATTAAGAGAAACCGGAGTTGGGGGTAGCACAAACTGGGCTTGGACGCCTCTTTTTAGCTCTTTGCCTCTTACAGGGGAGAGGACTGCAACCACAAAACGCCGGACTGCCAAGATGCGTCGAGCATGGGTGTTGTTGTGGTCCACCGGGAAGCCCCTTGGATTTGGAGGGGGCAAGGGTCCATCATCTCGAGCCTGACCCTTGATCAGGATGGAAGAGGGCCATATCCACTAGAACATGCTCAGCCCAGTCATTCTCAAGGATCACGATGAACCATTCTCGGGAGTCCACTGCCAGAGGAGATAGAGTATCGTGAACGGTCAGTAGAAGCGAGTACTATGCGTATAGCGTGGGCGTTTGCACGACAGCGGGCTAGGCGATGAGCCAGTGCCAGGGCGAAGACCATGCACCTGAGCAAGGGTGGCTTGTAATTCTAGGTGATGAGACCATCCCTCGTCGTTCCTTGGCGGATTTTGTCGGTTGCTGCGGCGTTGATGTTGTCGAGTTGCGCATGGATGTGATTTGATTGGAGATGTTGGAAGAACCAACCGTTGGAGAAGAACGAGGTTCAGATGTTGGTGGGGCGCTCAGGCTCTTTCCATAAAGGGTATGGTTCAGGGGCGCGTTAGGCTCTCGGGCCAGGGTTTTAAGGGTGTAAGACCAGGATCTGGGGCTAAGGATGCGCCGCTTGGGGGCGGTCGAGAGAGATTGAGCACCCTGCAATTTAGCGATGCCATTGACAAAGTACAGGCAATATCCATTGCCTTGGTGATAATTAATGCCACATCTGTGGAGGATCATGGTTATTCCACTGATCTTGGACTCCAGATGTTATACAGCCTCAAGTTAGCTAAACATCATGAATGAAAAGAATGAATAGATGAGCTGTGCTTCTCATTCACTTCCAACGCCACCACGTCACATCCATGGATTTATGCAGGTACCGCGCAGAACCTGAGACGCCACGCGGGCCAATTAAACTACAGTACCTAACCCATCGCCCTCCCGAGACTCTTGTCAATCCGTGGCGCCCGCCACTTTAACTTGATGGTGCAAATCAGAGAACAACAGCATCAACGTCAAGTGATTGAGTGTTTCGATGAGCGCCTATGTTTGTGTCTTACTGCATTTATTATGTATGCTGTGCTACAAGCGTCAGAGCGCTTAGATCCGGTGAGGCTGCTTACCTTAGCTCCTATTCAGCACTGCCGCAGCCTATCTCAGTACTGGCGACGCACATTCACCCCTAATCGTATGCGGTGAGCATCGCCTAGGTACTGCTAGTCAGGTAAGCAATTTCAGCCTTGTATGCTGTAACCGCTTATACCTGCAATACGCCGTGGCTGTCTGGACTAGAAATGCCCGACGGGACCGGCAAGCCTCGTACAGAGGATTAGTGCAACGCTGACAACTCGAACCATGGCGGTTTAGAGATTCCCGAGTCTTTGGAGCATTCTCGCATTGTACAATATGGTCCCCATGCCATCCCGGTGTAGGTAGTGAGTGACCTGTACGCGAAAGGAGGCCACCGACGCAGTGCCAAGTCTATTCCTGCAGAGAAGAGCCTAGAACATCTAAACAACTCAGAGGCCAGACATTTCCTCACATGTTGAAAGCCTCCCTGCAGCAAACCGTTAAGAGAACCACAGTTTGAGGCGATTTCGGAAACTTGATGGAAGGAAAAAGAAAAACCAGTTGATATCGCAGTCGCTTCCCTTGCATCACATCGCCTTGACCGCGATTTGGTGCCACTCACTTATGCAAGCTTCTACCAAAAGATCTTTTCCCTTGCCAAGCCTTCTCCCGGATCTAAAATGACTCAGATCCCGACTCTCCTCAAAGAAAAGATGGCTGTGATCTGAGACTGATTGCTCAGCCTCATCGGCATACGCAGAGACCGCGGCAGTCGGGAGAACTAGTCTATGCCTGCCACTGAGATGTTGTATCTTTGGTCAATTCGTAAACATGGGATGCATGGTGGATCATGACTGTAAAATGGCCATGTCAATGCTGATCCCCGAGACAAAAATCAGCCAGCCAGATTAATCACCGAGCTGTGTTGGTTACCCAATTTGGTAAGTAGAGGAAAACAGGATGCTGACACAGAGGCTTGTCTTTACCCTTCATTCTGACAGCGTTGATCGGGTGTCCTTGGATGAGCAAATTTTGCATCTTTATGCAGGTACAGGTCCACAAGTCCACAAGTCCACAAGTGTCATCCCGTCATCTCGCTCCATGACTTGCTACCAACAACATTTTCATATCAACACCAGAAGTAGAACAAGTAGATACCATGTATACGAGTAAATAACGAGGAACAATACGGACATCCAGGAATCATTCACCGAAGCCACCGTCTTCTCGTATACGTTTCATCCTTGAGCCGCCCGGTCAGTCCGTCCCGTCCTCATCTCAACCCTCACCCTGGTCGTTTCAGCAAAACCCCTCGGTCCCTGTCCTTACTTGTCGCAGAATAACAAGTTACCAACTCTTTCTTCTCCACCCGCAAATTACCTTTCCCCCTCCTTTGACATTTCGCGCCGGCTCCAGCGGCCGACAACAAGGTTGCGAGACCTAGGCCCAGGCTCTCGTTCCTAAAGGTATATTCAAGCTCACGATCTTGATATCGATGCTGACATGTTGATCTATCCCAAACGTTCTAAACAAGGGATAAGAGTTCTTTTTTTTTGTGATCAGGAACACATGCAATCCGGTTTTGTTGTTTTTAGTCAGGATCGTTGTTCATGAGCTAATTTAAACTATTCACGCCGCGCAATTGCTCATCTCATCTCGCCAATCACTCATAGGTAGATTGACCTTGGCACGGCATCTAAGCGGTTGCGTTATCAACCAGAATCCTTTTGAGATGGGCAGGATAAACCAGCTGCGAATCTCATCTCATCTCATCTGCACGGTCACTTATTTCATGAGGCTCTTCATGCATCAAAACCATCCCAGTCTGGGCAGCATTCTTCTTCTGTTTCCACCTCAGCTAAGAGTTGGCTACATATCCTAGAAGCCTCAAAATCCTACGTGGTCTCATAATCCACAACCAAACTGCACTGTCCCTGTCGTAGTTTCCCTTCAGATAGGGACCGAGATTGCCAATCATTTACCGTATTTTGGTGGCGTGGATATCCCCTAGATCTCATCCCATCTCTCATTCCACTTCCTCGATTCTTGGCCGAGACTTCCCAGATGAGTCTACCAAAGTTCCGCTCGGGTTGACGTGTAGGCCCGCGAGCTTTGTCAGTCCGGGACTGTTCGTCTCATCCTGCGTTGGTAGCATGCTTGCCATCTGCCAGTTCTCCAAGCTTTCAATAACATCCTTGGCATGTTCCTGTACGAGCCCGTCATTGTCCGTTCCAGCGACATATTGTAGCGTCCTGACAATGTCCTCTCGACTTTCGTTAGTAAGGCCAAAGCCAAGCTTCCGACCGGATTCCTTGGCGGCGTCGAGAGCTCTGACGAAGCTCAGCACATTCAGGATTGCAGCTCTTCGTAGAATCGCCGTCTCCATATCTCGTTCCATCGCTAGAATGTTGATGCAGAGGTCAACGCTACCGGATACGAGTGTTGGTCCAATCCCTCCAATATTAGTTTCGAGGGCAGCGCCAAAGATGGATAACGCCGAAGTTCGTACACGAACATCTTCAGTGCCTCTCTTACTCTCCCATCCTTGGAGAATCTGAGCCAAAATATCGTTCCTAGCCTTTTCCTCCTCCGTCACTTCCTCATCGTCAACATCCATATCGTCATCGTCTTCCTTTTTCTTCTTCATTTTCTGCAACTTTTCATCGCGAGCTTGTTTGGCCATAGTCTTGGGTCGATATCCACGACGTCCGGCAATGGACAGCAGCGTCTCACTGACTTGTTGAGCAACGTCGCCAGCGAAGGTCTCTCCCAATCGCTGTATCACTTGGAGCAGTGCCTCACCAAACCGCAACCGCACATCCGTCGTTGACTTTTCTTGTGGATCCAGGTAGTGGTCCAAAAGCTCTTGTACCGCTGACTTGGGATGTCTATTTGCCAGCTGTGTGTAAACCTTGATGACTCTTAGGTTGATGTAATCGTCGTTGTTCTCCAGTAATGTTGTTAGGAGTACGGCAACGGCAGGGATGTCAAGAATAGGGCTGTCCCTCAGTATAAGACCAGAGAGAAGATTCAGCCCCTCGGATACAATGGGGGCTGGGTTATCTTCGCCTCCTGTGATATACTCCATCGCCAGTTTGTACGTCCTTTGGTCTTCGATCTGCTGAGTGCTAGGTGCCGAGGCCGGCTCGTCGTCCTGTTCCATTTCGTCGCGATATTTGAGAAGCAAGGCCAGGTTTCTTGCAGTGGGTGATACTTGCGCCCTGTCTTCATTACTCAATCTTTCCAGGGCAGACTCGACAATCTTGAGTTCTTCTGGATTGATGTGAGATTTCTGGAACGTCGGTGCTGTGATGACCAGGTTGAGTAAGCTAAGCACCACCGCGAGTAGATCATCTGCCAGCCTTGACTGCGCGTCTGCTCTAAGTACCTGGCAAACCAGCTCTAGCAGCTGGTCAAACTGGCTCACAAGCTTCTCGGGTGCCTTATCCATCAGCTTTTGCAGAACGGTGACTTCGAATAGGTTCTGTAGAGGTGAGTCTGACGTTTCATTCTCCGGACGCAAGTCAATCTTGACATCGTCATTTTGGTTACCTGCTGTCTCAATCCACCGTTTCAGCAGGTTCAAGAAGATAGATGATACTTCGGTAACGGAACAAGAATTTGTCACGAACTCAACCAGTTTGGTCGCTTTGTCTTCAAGATCGTTCCAATTAAGTTCGATGCCCGGCGTAGACTCGAATGCACGAGGTTCCACGACTTCGATGTCGCCTTTGCCTTTGAGTCGATATTCCCAATGCTTTTCTGTTCCGTCCGTAGCGCCTTTACAAAGAAGATTTCGGACAAAAGGCCTGACACTTTCGGCATTCCCAAATAATCGCAGGTAAGCCTGTAGCAGTATCCGAGCAGGTTTAACGAAGTCTTGTTCGGTGGTCGGCAGCGGATTCGACCATGATGCGAGCACCCAGATTTGTACCAACACAAGTCTTAGGAGACGTCTGCATAGCCCAGGTGATGAGTTAGATATCACCAGCGTTTTGAGACGTTGTAGTGAGGTCTTGAGGGATTGAGAGACAACAAGAACACGATCTCGGCTGAGGTCAACAACTTCCTCGTCTTCTTGCTTAATGATAATCGAGTTGGAGCTTAAGGACGACCGGAGTGATGGGTTCAGATCCTGCACTAGCGGCTGAACAAAGGCGTTCCATCCGGGCGATCCTAAAGTACAAGTTCAGTAACATGCCTAGGCCCAACAGTTTGATCACTTACCAGGTGCGCCATACTGCTTGCCTCCCAATATACCATAGCCCACGACTTGTGAGGCAGTTTTGGCAAGATCAGGTCCAGCCGCTCCGTCAATGAGCTCGAAAAGCTGTCCCGATATGCCATCGAACCAAGCTTGCGGGGTCATGCTCGCTGGAACCGATGAAAGCAGTCTTGTCGCAACAGCAACACCTTCGTGTGTGATACTAGCACCTTGCTTCTGTGGCCCAGAGTCGGCTTCTGGAGCTCTTCCGACATTGCTAGGGTGTACTGAGAAGACAAACTCCATAGTTCCCCGAACACCGCCCGTACGGAGCGGAATGAGCGTAAGGGTTTGGAGTAGCGGATCTCGAAGCCATGGTGGGAGAACGTTTGGCTTGATGAGTGTATTAAGAGCCGGTAATAGCTTCCATATCTCAGTGCTTCAGGGTGTTAGTATCGTGTAAATCCTGGTGCTATCGGAATTTGTCCTACGACTGACCTCTCGATTAGCCTATTATAATCTTCAACGCCTAATTGTCGAACAGCAGCACCGATACTCGGGTCGAAGGCTTTCTTTCCAGCTTCTACTATTACTTCAAGTATTTTAGGCTGTGCGGCCGCAGAAGAAGATGAGCTCGCCATCATGTATCGAGGCCCAAGTTGAAAAGATCAAATTTGGTATAGGGTGTTTGTCATCATGACCCATGAGCTCCAGCCTTCATGTGCACTAAGCACTGTGCTCACTGTGAGATGGCTGGGCTGGTCACGTGTGGGCGCGTCGACTGTGGGTCCAACCTCTATGGTCGCGTCTCCCAGCTCCCCAGCTGCTACACTGGACTTTCCTCAGTCAACAACCACTTCGTGATACTATTCGGTCCTAAGGATTCTTTACTGGAGACGCGACTACTACCAGAATGCACCAAGATATCATACGGATCAGCTTTTTGAAACTCTCGACGCTGTCAAGAATGAACTCCTTCACTGCACTCAGCAGGCACAACACGCGCGACGCCTCCCTCACAGTTCTCCGGCCTTCGTTTTTCGCAAGAAATGTCTATTGCAGGCCGCCCGTCCCTTTTGGTTACCGACGCATATGCCGCTCTTGAGCCTGTAACAGGACCTCATGAATGCCGCAGCTGGATTATGCTGGTTTGTAACGCGTTCTGTGTAGGACGTACCAGGCAGGACGGGTGAACGAGGTTCGGAACTTAACCCTAAGAAGATATCTGGTTTTCAAGTCTTGCGCTCTTGTCGTCCAAATCGTCTTATAAGCCGGTCAAGCAGCAACAGTTGTGACGTGCCCGCTGAAAAGTTGGACGATCGGCTCGCGTTACTAGCCCGACGGACAGGCGAGGAGGGCAGTCCAGTCACCTTTTGGTGCGCGAGAGGATCGGTGCCATGAGTCGTTTGGTAAGAGCCTCTGGTCTGAGGACGCTCGTCAGCCCTTTCCACTGGAACCAGCACATAGGTCAAGAGTAGACCGTCCAGGAAATGCGGTTAGCCTTGGGTTCTTGGAGATGGAACTGGCCTGACCACTTGGTCATACTGTTCGCTTGCCCATTACGCCCAAGCAGCTGAGGAGTGGAGCTGAGGAATGACTTCAAACAGTCAGTCTACGTGTTTCATACAACTCCCGAGTTATCGCCTGTCGGAACCGCTAGCTAGGGTAATTCCAGCTGGCGCAGCGGGCAACTCCTGGAAACATACAGAAACTCGACGACTGACACTCTTCGTCAACCTGACAGCCCCCGGTCCTTCGAAGCTGCTGATGGCATGGCGCATTGCTGCACTAGTTTACATCCACCCAACCCCTCGGCTCTTTTCGCTCACTGGACCACACCACAGCACTTGCTTCTGGTGTGTGACGCCTCGCGTCTGGTCTGACCAAGCGCATTAGCCTCCAGCCATGGGTCACAATCCCTTGGTCATGATGGGCGCCAGCAAGCCTGCGAGGATCAAATGGTCTCAACAGGTCCCTCGGATCAGCCGAAAGGTTGAACTTGAGACGAAAGGGTGGTTTTTATGGATGTCTTTTGTCCACCCGTCAACGCCCTCCATGTCTCTTGCTGGCAAGAAATTTGGGGAGGAATCAAAAACTAGTCCTCGTTGGCAGCGCGAATCATACAGAAGGGGTCTTCTCGTCGGCGTCGATGGGTATCCGAACTGCGTTCTGTCATGACAGCTTCTGGTGTAGTCGTGTCGGCGAAGGTATTGAATCATTTTTGGATTGACAGCTCACGGAACAGTCTTCAGCTTTGCAATGACCAGTGTCGCACGACGATGTTCACGATTGACGTTGGAAGCAGCGCCGGGACCCATCTCGAGTTGGAGTCAAAGTTTCGTGCTTGTCTGGTGCTGTGGAAGGCCCTGCCGCTGAATTGAGTCTACGATTCCGAGTCGCACTGATGAGATTGGGTTGTATTGTTGGATCTAAGGACAGGCCTTGTTGGATGGGGTAGTCCTGGCTGCCCTCTCGCCTGAAAATGGTGTGGAGGGCAGCCCCCCGCGGTGAGGGGATAAGTCTACCTGCTTCTTTGTTGATTAATACAGGTGCTAACATCTGAGCAGGACAAAGAGAACGCAGATGTGTCTAATTGCACAGAGGACCTTACATAGGTGTCACTGGCGTAAGTACAAGATCGTCTATCCCGGTTCAACTAAACTACATGAAGTCAACTGTGGAGTTGGCGTGTGCGATGGTCCCGTCCTAGCTGGGCCTCGGAGCCGAATAGCCGGAGAATAATGTGGTTGTGATGATGTCACGGTAGCTCGTGCTACACAACATCCCCATTTCGCCAACAGCAAATTAGAATCGCTGGAGGTTGCTAGTATGTAAGTTTCGTAGAATTAATGCATCTGTAACAAATGATTAGCGGCATAACTTGGAAAGTGTGGGGTTTCGAATCTGGAGTGAAGCAATTGCCTACCTTAGTGGAAGAAGCTTGCTTCGATCCTGGTTGTGTTGCATGGGCCAATAGGAAACACCCGATGACTGGACAACCCGGTTGCTAGTGATGTCACATAATGCAGGAACTTGTTCTAATGTCTTGACTGATTTAGCTTAGATTGTAAACAAGATTGCTTTGCTTATCCCTCAAAAACTATTTCCTCGCGTCGTGTGCTCCAGATTGGTTTTTCATTCTTACGCTACGCTACTTGTCGATCAAGGCCAAGACTTGTGCAATCTTCATCATGCTCAAAGCAGCATTCCTTGGCCTGGTGCCCGCCGTTATGGCCATCCCGGCCGCCGTTCCCGGTCCCGCACCTACAGTCTACCGCCGAGAAGCCGTTCCAGCACCCGTACCTACGGAAGTTCGGGCTCTTGAACAACGTGACATTATCGACGATGTAGAGACCTACGTCGGCGGCCTCGTCAGTGGCGTTGAGACCAAGATCAAGGGATGGGTCAACTCTGGCATCCTTGACTTCCCAACCGGCTTTCCGATAGGCGACGATGTCAAGAAGTCGGCCAGCGTTGACGACGATGACCTGAAAGCCCAGCCTACGCAAGTGCTAAACATTCCGTGAGTACACTTCTAATGCAGCTTCAGTGCAATATCTAACCACAAGATAGCCCATACGGCAACTGGACCGATAAGGGATGGAACGTTCGAGTACACGGCAACGTCTACAAGATCCCGAACCTTGACCAGGACAAAGTCGACGACCTCGCCGATGTCTTTCTTATCGACACGAGTGTCGAAGAACTCCCAAAATCCCAGGCAGCCCAGGCTCGAAACGTGACAAAGTCCATCTTTGTGGTGCAACAGGACGATGTTGAGGTCAAAATGAACTTTGTGAACAACGTTGATGTCTCTCCGGACGAGAGCGGTGGTGCCATTGATGCGGCAAGTATTCTGAACAAAACGCTTGATAACAAGCGAGTTGCTAACGTCATTGTCACAGAGAGGAGGCGCGCAAAACATCACCATGCCATACAACACGACTCTTGAGGGTGATTTTGATGCATTCGTCACGCTCAAGAACACTTCTGGCCCAAACAATGGGTACTTGATCCCTGGTAATGAGACTTCGCGAATCCAGACTCTCAACCTGTATGCCGAGGGTAAGAACAACAGCGGCAATGCAACTGCCTACCTCGTCCCGCCCAAGGGTATCACCGTTCTCTCGGATATCGATGACATCCTGCGGGTGACAAAGATCTATGAGCCGAAGGAGGGTCTGCTCAACACCTTTGCTAAACCTTTTACACCCTGGATGAACATGCCTGATATCTTCGCCAACTGGTCGTCTTCGGTCAACGACTTGCATTTCCACTACTTGACGACAACACCTGAGCAGGTTACGCGCAACTACATGGACTTTATCTACAACACCTACCCTCTAGGCTCGTTTGATACTCGACCACTCAACTTCTCAGACGTTTCAGCTACACTATCCATCCGTCGCTTCCTGCTCGACAAGATCTTCCAGACCTTCCCCGACCGCAAGTTCATCCTCATCGCCGATACGACCAACTCGGATGTGATGAAGGCATACCCAGCACTGTACAAGGACTACCCAGGCCAAGTGCAATGCATCTTGCTGCGCAACACGAGCGCTACGGATAGCGGAAACAAGTTCCCCTACAACACAAAGGGATTCAAGGACATCCCTCAAAAGAACTACATGTTCTTCCACGTGCCCGATGATATTGCCAAGCTGGACATTGCCAATGGACAGTGTTACAACAGCTCCATCAAGCAGAATGTGACTTTTGATTACCAGGGTTTGCCTTTTGGTTTGAGCGATGATGATAATGCGGCTGCGGGCGGAGCTAGCCCGAGGATGGCGATGGTTTTCACAGGATTGATTGCTGTTGCTTTGGCGGTGATGGTGTAATTGGATTATAATGGAACTATCCTGGAGAGAATGTCATTTGAGATTGTAGCATAATTACGATTGTAATGATTACGCTGAAGTATTCACGATTCACTTGACTTTTGATTCCTATAACGCAGTTGAAGAAGAGCTTGGCCTAAAGAGCGAATAATATCATTTACGGGCATCCCAATTGGACTGAATGTTCAAGACGTCATGTCTCATTTACTTGATAGACTTCTATAATTATGAGCAGTCGATCCTACTGGGCGAATTGTCTGATGAAGATTGCCGTGTTACTATTCTTATTGTTCTGGTCTCGGCCTGTAGGGTATGCTACATCGATTCCCTGGCCTATCCTACGTAACTATTCATTTTTACGTGTATAGACTTGATTTTATTTCTGGCTTCTTCGACGTTCGGCATATTTCACTCCGACCGCGTGCCTGGTTGCCTGTACCGGAATGAGTTCCGTCGATAAATCGTTCAGTTGGAGCATGTCAACCGAGAGTAAAACACCATCAATTCAGGGTCCATGTCGATAATCGTATGAGAACGGCAAGTCTACCGCTTTGATCGTATGCTATACCAGACCTTCGGATATAGACATGGTCTCACGGAAAATAATAGTCTTTGCCTAGGGTATTGTCCGCTCTGTCATCTCCTATCGTATCGTGTTGCATCCACTACGGTACTTGAGATATCAGGCTTCCAGGATTGATGATTTCTGTATGGAATAAAGGCTTACGTCCCGGATAGAATCCCGTTCGCTGGTGATGAATGAATTGATGCTCCAATGTACGGCGATTCCCGACCTCGAAAGAGATGAAATGGCCAGATGGCACATGCTCTAACCCAAAAACTCTATTGATCTGCCACTAAATACATTAGCAGCTGTAATTAAATCACAATGTGGCTGGCTTGTTCCTGGTTCCTGTGTTCCGTATGAGTAGTTGAGTTTTTTTAATTCTCTCAATCGTTCCATTCCGCTTCTGGAACGGGATGATACCGAAGGGACCCCCCCATCAACCATGCCATGGCGCCGTTTTAGCACTCGGGCCAAGCCATGGGGAATGGGCTGATGTAAGGTCCTGTAGCGCGTACATGCTCGCGAGATCTGGCATCTCTCGCCTGCGGTAGGTAGCATTGCAAGAGGAGGACGAGAGGGGACAAGGTTTATGCCAAGCTCAAGGGTGTTTGCTTTTTTGCCCATCTCATTCCCCGTCAAAGTCCCGGGATGACGCGGGTCTTGATGGAAGGCATTTGCTCAATTGGAAGACATCCATGAGGCTGAGACGGATCGTCAACGCTTTGAGCTGGGATCCCTCCAATTGACTGTCCAATGGGATCTCAATTGACACCCGCGCAGCTGAGACATTGAGGCTACCTAGTCGTCAATCTTAGCGAGGTGTGAGGTGTGAGGTGTGTAGGTTATTTCTAGAAAGGGAGTCTACTCAAGTCAAGTCAGTGTTGAGCTGAGCTACGGCGGGGACCGATATGTGGAATTGGAAGCTTCCTTGGCTTCTTAGGCCCCTAGACCTAGAAAAGCCTACTAAAAACTGAC